>CAXIUB010000140.1:0-11729 GCA_964034835.1 Muscina levida | reverse complement strand
TATATAAAAATGAATTGCTGTGCAGTTGTCTCGCTAAAACTCAGAAACGGCTGGACCGATTTTCAAAATTTCTTTTTTGTTTTGTTCGCTTTAGCTTCCGGATGGTTTAAAAGGTTTTATTTTTTCAAAAAGTGGGCGGCGCCACGCCCCTTTTTTCTGACGGCTTTTCTAATAGACCGATTGATACAAAAATTTTACCATGAGGTACTGTTGACCTGTAGATAGTTCCTGACTACATTTGGTTGTAATTGGATAAAGGGGCGTGGCACCGCCCATACAACTTGACAATTAAAAAGGCTATATTTCATGAACTATCAGAGGTATGAAGTAGAGATTTGGTATATATGTTGTTAGAGCAGTATTAATTACAGCTAGGTGGAAGTGGGCGGTGCCACGCCCTCTTTTCAAAAATCGCTCTAACGGCTTTTCTAATAGATCGATTGATACGAAAATTTTACCAAGTGGTACTGTTGACCTGTTGATAGTCCCAGGCTATATTTGGTTGTGATTGGATAAAGGGGCGTGGCACCGCCCAAACAACTGGAAATCGAAAGGGCAGTAAACTATCATAGGTATGAAGATGAGATTTGGTATATATGTTGTTGGATCATTATTAATTACAGGCAGGGTGAAAGTAGGCGGTGCCACGCCCCCTCGCCCGAAAATCGTAACTTAATTCGGAATGTACGATTAATTATAAGAAAATTTCACCAATAAACTTTGTGTCTAAAATCAATTCCTAGCTCGCGTTGATTTTTGACATATAGTTTCTTAGTAAAATTTTCTAAGAATTCTTCGAACATTCCAATACTGATATACGATAAACACGTTTTTTTGTCGCGAACTAATTGATTCGCCCTAATGATCAGGCTATTTCGAACTAAATAAGTTAAAAAGTGTCGAGGCGCTGCCCACGCACTTCAATAGTTAACTTTTTAACTGTATCAAATAATGGTCCGTACACCAGGCAGTTGGTTAAATTTTTATAGTATATCAGAGGTAACATTAGCAAACAATTGTAAATAACTTATGCATGGGGTATTTTTCTTGACATATAGAACTTCTGCTAGGTATAAGTGTAAATCTAGCTGTCATACTAATGAAGTGTGATAGACTTTCTTTTAGTATATCATGCAAAAACTAAACAAGAACAACGTTTACAAATCTTGCTAATTTATTTTCAAAATGCACGTTCTGTTCGACAAACTTATGGAGCCCTTTGTGAAGTTAAGGGTGCATATAATGATCCATCTGAGCAGCTAATAGAAGCCATCGACGCTGTAGACGTTAGTGTGGCAGGGGACTTGAATTTATCGAACCGACGTCTTTCTTAGCAACTCGGTCTCTGCAAATGCTGAGGAAAGATCTTGGCCTACATTCATATAAAATCCAACTGATAGAAGAACTAGAGCCAGTGGACGTTCAATTGATTTTTTTTATTTATCATGTCATTGCAAATTATTCGAAAAAGAAATGGTTCCAACACGACGGCGTAACATGGCATACATCGCGTGAGACCATCACTTTCTTAAGCCAAACGTTGGTGACCGAATTATCTCAAAAAATGGTAATACGATTTAGGTATAAAAATAGTATTCGGGATTATTCTTAATCCATGTGAGAAGAAGACATGGCAAAAGAGGTTTTTATGGTTAAAGCATGAAGCTTCAAACGAAATTTTCATTTGCGGTCAATAGGCGGAGAAGCCATGACAAAAGTGTTTTTACGCCTTAAGAGATAGTTAGTATACAGACGGTTCCCGCTACTACAGGTAAAAATAAATATTCAATTTTGATTTTTAGCGGAATGTCTGTTATTTTGTAAAAGAAGTGGGGTTCCCCCCACATGCAGAAAAAAGTTAATCTACATGTCGGCACTATAGATATGACTATCGTCATAGAGGCTATGATATTTAGAAATTAAAACAATAAAACTTAATTGGTTAGCTTTCATGCTAAGGAGTTACTTGAAATTAGTTACATAAGGTTATAAACTCAACATATTGTTGTCGAGCTTAAGTACCGTCTCTACAGTACTTTTTAGACCTACAAATATATAAATTAGCGTTTATATAGCATTTAGGATAGTAAGAAATGTAAAATATATTACAAGTTAGTATGCAATAGCGAAGCATTGCCGGGCCCACTAGTAGATTATATAAGTATCATTATATTATATAAAAAAAAAATAATAATAATACGTATATAAGTTTAAGTAACAATTGTTTAGTTCAAGATTATGTGACTTATACAAGAAGCGTTTCAAGATTTTGTGAAAGTTGTGCTTTTAGCTCGGTTTTGAAAAGAGATATTCTGCGTATATTTTTCAAATTACCAGTTAAATTGTTATACTCAAGACTACCCATGTATTCAATGCGTTGTTTTGTAGTTTCAAGTCTGCACCTAGGAGTTCGCAGGTTTTGCTGGTGCCTCGTATTAAAAGCTGATTGATTTCGTGTAAAATTTACGGTACGATGACCTAGACTATTCAAACTCTTAAAAACATATATAAGTAATTGATTTATATAGTGCATGAATAGGAAATATCGATTTGCAGACATCACCGTATAAAGACAAAGTTGAATAATATATTGGTAAATGGTATATCGTTTTCAATGCTTTATTCTGCATGACTTGTAGCGATTTCAATATATTTGTTTTTCTATATCCATATATTATTGCCATATAGTTTAAGTGACTTTGGACTAGGGCTTGATATATCAGCAATTTGTTTTCCACATTCAATTTATGCTTCAATTTGTATAAAATACCAATAGCCGGGGCAATCTTTGATTTGACTTCGCATATATGAGAATCCCATGCAAGGTTATTTTGCAAAGTAATACCAAGGTACTTTACTTCATGGATTTCAGTAATTATATTACCATTAACGAAAATACTAAAATTATTGTTTAAAGCACAAGCATGTGGCCTAAATCTTATCAATTTAGTTTTATTCGCATTAAGGACTAATTTATTCAGCCTGGAATACTCAACTATTAGGGAAACATCCCGTTCCATATTAGTCTTTAAAGCCAAATCATATTTGTAGGGATAGAATAGGCAAACATCATCTGCAAACATATATAAACGACCGGTAAGATTTAATTTATGTATATCATTCATAAAAATTGAAAATAATAGTGGTCCCAAACAGCTACCCTGCGATACACCACATTCAACATTTAACATTTCACTCCTGCAACTAGAGACATGCACAAACTGCTTCCTATTTAGCAAGTAATCCTCAAATAATTTCAACTCTTTTCCCATAATTCCATAACATTTTAACTTCTGCAGCATGATTTCATGATCCACTAAATCAAAAGCCTTCGTAAAATCAAGAAAGAGACCTGCAACTGCTGCCGAACCATTATCCAAACCATTGCATATGAAATTAACCACATTCACAACCGCTTCTTCAGTGCCACAGCCTTTTTTAAAACCAAATTGGTATTTATAAAAATAATTACTATCATCAAAATATGATGTAAGTCTCCCATGAATAATTTTTTCAAAAATCTTATCAATAATTGATAGCAACGCAACTGGTCGAAAATCTTTTGCTTCAAAAGCATTTACTACTTTTGGAATAGGCACAATTTTACTAATTTTTAAACAATTCGGAAATTTTGACATACCAACTACTGGTTTTATACATCATTAACGACCAATAACAGTCGGCGTTGCCACTGGAACACATAAAGCTAAAGTACTGATAAAAAACGTTTATGAATACAATTTCTTATTAAAGGTTTTTTAGAGCTAAAGAATACTTTAACTAGAGAACACTTCATACCTACTTTAGAAATTTTTTATGAATAAGGCCGTTAGTTTTTTTATTAAAGCCTAAATTTGTATTGAAAACATCAATATGGACAGAAGCGTCTTAAAGCTGAAGTTCGTACGCTTCCAATGAGATATAACATAATATATTATCTCTATGATTTGATGACGGAATCATGGGGCAAAGAACGTCACTTCTAAAAAAAGCGCAAAACGGAGTAAAAAAACGAAAAATCTTTTATCTTAAAAAAAGAATCAGCTAGGATTTGATTTCATGTGGATTTTTAATGTACAATTGACCCCCAACAAAACCCCATTTACCGTTTTTGTTGCTATTTTAGGTCAACCTATTTATCATTCTGGCGAGGTGTGAGGAAAATATAAAATTTTTGGGAAAAATAAAAAAAAAGACTTTCAGTTTTTTTTTTCGATCTCAAATATTTTGAAAATAAGAACTTACATTGAAAAAATGATTTACAACACTGGATTCACCTTACTTAAATTAAGGTTATTCAATGGTTATCCCATTTATTACACTAGAAAAGCGCAGTGGAGATTCGGCTAGGAATAATATTACACAGGAGCCTAGAAAACATCAGAGTATGAAAATGTATTGAATAATGTATTACAGTCGAAACTCTCTATAACGCACTTCTATATAACGAAGTTTTCTTTATTGCGAAGCAATAATAAGAACACTGTATTTTGGGTCTACTTTGAGTGTATTATAATCTCCCTATAACGAATTTCCTTATAGCGAATATTTCCTTATAACCAAGCATTTTTGCGACCGTAACTTCAAGATTAAAGCGTTTTCAATCTCCATATAACGAATTTATTCCAGTAATATTTCGTTATTATTGACATACATCTCATAACAGATTCAGATGAATACGAAGAAGAATCTGCCGATATTGTGAAACCGTTACCCACATATGAACAACTTTCTTCATCAGTTGAAGGTTTCCTTACCTATTTGGAAACGAAAACCAACGTACAAAATATTGTGTTTACTTCTCTAAATGTATTAGAAAATTCTATTGAAGAAGAAAAGTGGAAAAATTTACTTCAAACCAAAATAACCGACTACTACAAATAAAAAATGTTAAAAGGAACAAAATTGTTCTTCTTTTCTATATAGCGAATTTTCTCTATGGCGAAGTAAATATCCAGTCCCAGTAATACAGTTTCAGTCGGGCAACCCAACTTACATATACCCTCACCCTCAGTAAAACATAAAATTTTCTATTTTATTGATATTATTACTCGATTTCAAAAGTGGGCGGAGTGGAACATTTGTATGGGAGGTAGCAGAAGGGGCGTGGCTAGACTTACAGCTTTTCCCCAAAATTTAATCCTGATTTAGCTTTACTTAATACAGAATTTGGGCACGATTACGTTGGGTTTATTGATGTTACTACTCCATCTCTAAAGTGTGCGGAATGGTACATATGTATGGGAGGTACCAGAACGGGCGTTGTCTTGCCACGCCCGTTCTGGTACCTCCAATTTGTTCTCCAAAACATTATCCTGTTAAAACTTAAGAAAAAACTAAATTTGGGCACGATCATGTCTAGTGTATTGATATTATTACTCCATCTTTAAAGTGAGCGGAGTGGTACATTGGTATGGGAGGTACTAGAAGGGGCGTGTCTAGACTTCCAGATTTTTTCTCCAAAACTTTATCCTGCTTGATTTTTACTAAATACAAAATTTGGGCACCATCGCGTTAGGTCATTTAATAATATTAATCGATTTCTAAAGTGGGCGGTACCAGATGGGTATGGGAGGTAACAGAAGGCATGGCTAGACTTCCAGTTTTTTTCTTAAAAATTGTATCCTGCTATAACTTTACTAAATGAAGAATTTGGGTACGATCGCGTTGGATTTATTGATATTATTCCTCCATCTCTAAAATGGGCGAAATGGTACATTTGTATAAGAGGTACCAAAAAGAGCGTGGCAAGACTTCCAGTTTTTTCTTTAAAACTTTATCCTGTTACAGTTTTACTAAAGACAGAAGTTGGGAACGATCGCGTTGAATGTATTGATATTATTACGCGATTTCTAAAGTGGGTGGATAGGTACATTTGTATGGGAGGTACCAGAAGGGGAGTGGCCATTTAGCCTATTTTCAATACCTTAAGTATTTTTAGGGAAATATTAACATGTGCAAAGTTTCAAAACAATAGGTTTCGTCTTCCGAAAGATATCGTGCGTACCAGCCAGCCAGACAGACAGACAGAGAAGCCGGACATGGCTCAAACGACTTAAAAAGTCATGAATCGAATTTGGTTCAAAGAAACCTAGGGACTAAAGTGACTCATTCTATGTGTTTCACTTTTGGGTCGTGTCAAATGGATTAAAATCTGTACAAACTGTTGGCCAAAAACTGATGTCACTTTTTTTCAAGGGATCCAAGGGATTTTAAGAAGTTACGAGGGCCAAAAAAAAATTTTGGTAGCCAATCTAGCCAAACTAGCTAGAGTTGTACTATCGAACCTATATAGTCATGTTCGGGTGTTTTTTTGGCTCCACGAAAAGCCCCCTATGAAATAACGCCCAAACGAGAAATGAAATATTCCCCAATTTTTTTTCATACATTTTTGGGTGTTATTTCATATGAAATAACTCCCAATTTTTTTGGGCCGTTTTTCATTTTTCTTTGGGAATTATTTCATTCCTCGTTTGGGGTTTTCAAATTATGAAATAATCTCCAATGAAATAACGCCCAACCAATTTTTTAAATTTGGGGATTGTTTCATATCGTGAATTTATTTTTTATTCCGGGGTTATTTCATTTTTAAAGATGTTGGTTTTTAGGTGTTAAAATTATATAATTATACAAAAATAGGCCTTTTACAAGAAAACTTTTAGCCTGTGAATATATTACAATATCTTTTGAATGTTTACAGATATTTCCATTTGTGTTCATATTGACGGATAGAAAATCAACAAAATGCACGGAGAATTTTTTCATTTTGAGAATTCGATTAGTACACACTAAGAATGGAATTTTTTTAAATTTGTAAGAGTTCTTCAAAAGGAAGAATTCAATAAAAGCAGAGAGTTTTGTTTGCTTGTGAACACTGGATGTGGTTGTGTAAAGGCCAAACGTAAAAGGCAAATTGTCTTCCGAACTGCAAAAATAGAGCAGGGCTACAACGATCTACGATCCACACGATTCATTTCAATAATTTTGCGACTTTGCTGTTGGTCCATATTGACTTCATGAAATCATTGGTGAAACTGACTCTTTTATGAATTTTGGGCATAATTTCATTTTTGTTGCTGATGGGGTTTATTTCATTGGGGGTTATTTCATTTTCATCATTGGGTGTTATTTCAAATGAAATAACTCCCAAATATTGGGGGTTGTTTCGTTTTCGCTTTGGGGTTTATTTCATTTATTTTTCGATGTTATTTCATTCACTGTTTTTGGGTATTATTTCCAATTTTTTGGGGTTTATTTCATTGGGGGTTATATCCTGGGCGTTATTTCATTAGGGGGCTTTTCGTGGAGCCGTTTTTTCACTGTTGCACTGTGATATCGAAACATCGAAATTATCGGTTTTTTACTCTAGGCTGCTTTTAAAGACATCAGTGTATATAAGCGGATCACATGTACAGCGTAGCTGTATAAAGTTTTAACGGTTTTCGGAATAAATTCGTAGAAAAATTAATATTGTAATATTATATTTGTGGGACCGGCCGTGGTAAAGTGATTGGAACAAGCGACTACCATGCGGGAGATCAAGGGTTTAACTCCTGGCTCCAGTCATCTTAAAAAATTGTCTTTCATTGTCGTTCGTTCGCATTCGTCGATAAAGAAGTATGTGCCGTTAGTTGTAAATCTAAAAATAGAAAGCGTGTTAATTCACAACAACGCGAGTAGCTATCCCATACATCATCCATGGGGTGTTAAGGGAAATTAAGTAAGTAAGTAAGTTATCTATATATATAAAAGAGGATGTGTGTATGTATATATGTAACGTATGGACTCGAAAACGGCTGGACCGATTTTGATGAAATTTTCAGGGAATCTTCCGAATAACCCCGCGAGTAACATAGGCTACACATTGTTTGGATTTTTCTACATTTAGGGGGTGAAAATGGCAACATTCGATAACACAAGGTATTCCGCGCTTACAAAAAGTAATTTTTTTTGGTTTTTATATGAGCACAAACCGAAAACTTCAGATATATATTTTTCGAGACCTTCTGCGTAAATCTAATTTCCCAGCAAAGTAAATGAGGTATTACAGAAGCAAATCTATGTATTGGTTAAAAAGTTATGACCTCTGAGAGTTGGCATACGGAAATTAAGTTTTTAAAAATCATTTTTCAGAATATTGGGCGGGATCCAAAACAATGAAAAATCGCTAAAAATATACCTAAACCTGAAATCTTCATGCTTCTCAGCGCGAACTAGGAATTGATTGTAGACATATGTATAGTTTCTAAGCGAAATTGTCTAAGAATTCATCGTACATTGCGATACTGGTATACGATTACCACGTTTTTTTAGACGCGAACAAATTGTTCCGCCCTAATGAACAGGCTATTTGGAACTTAATAAGTAAAAAGTGCCGAGGCGCTGCCACGCACTTCAATAGTTAAATATTTAAACTGCATCAAATAATGGTCCGTACACCATTTACTTTTCAGAAAAAAAATTAATATTCATTGTAGTTATACTGAAAAACACCTTTTGTTTTATTGGGGCACAATTAACATTTTTAAAGTATGTCAGAGGTAATATAAGCAAATATTTGTAAATAACCTATATATGGGGTAATTTTTTTTGACGTATAGAACTTCTTTTAGTAAACTTTGGAAAATCACCATGTAAAAACAACACAAGAACAAAGTTTGCAAATTTATTTTCAAAATGCACGTTCTGTTCGCCAAACTTATGGAGCCCTTTGTGAAGTTGAGGGTGCATATAATGATCCATCTGAGCAGCTAATAGAAGCCATCGACGTTTTAGACGTAAGTTTGACAGGGGACTCGAATTTATCAAACCGACGCCATTCTCAGCAACTCGGTCTATGCAAATGCTGAAGAAAGATCTTGGCCTGCATCTATATAAGATCTAACTGGTGGAAGAATTTGAGCCAGTGGACGATCAAGTGATTTTTTTTAATCATGTCATTGCACATTATTTGAACGAGAAATGGTTCCAACACGATGGTGTAATATGCCATACAGAGCGTGAGACCATCACTTTGTTAAGCCAAACATTGGTGACCGAATTATCTCAAAAAAATGGTAATACGAGTTCAATACAAAAATAGTATTCCGGAATATTCTTGATCCGTGTGATAAGAAGACATGACAAAAGAAGTTTTTATGGCTAAAGGAATTTTCATTTGCGGTCAATAGGCGGAGAAGGCATAACAAAATGTTTTTTATGCCCAAAAAGATAGTTAGTATCCGCTACTACAGATCAAAATAAAAATTATTAAAATTAGCGGAATGTCTGTTTCCGATTTTTGGAAGAAGTGGCTTTTCGCCCAACATACAGAAAAAACTTAATCTACATGTAAGCACTATATATATGACTTTGCTGATGAACGTTTTCAAAGTACTTTGTAGACCTAAATGTGAAATATATTACAAGTTAATGTGCAATAGCGAAGCATTGCCGGGCCCACTAGTATATTTGTAAAATACGAACTATGCGAGGATTTTGCAAATAGCTGACAGTTTGCAATTTCGGCAGCAAGTGGTGGTTATTTGTCAAAAAATAAAAAGATAATCTTATAATATTAAGCAATTGAGTCGCAGACAAAAATCTCCATTGCAACTTTTCGTAACAGGAGTAGGAAAATAAATTGTGTGCTGATATGTTTCCAAAAATCGGCATAGTGATGCTTCATGTAAGCATTTGATAACATGCGACGAGTCTCACATTAAACTACAAGCTGATTCTAATAGAACTCAAAATTTCGTGTAGTTGTTTTCCATAAAGTTTTTGGGGACAATTTTACTGGGATTTTATTTATAACAACATACGCACTTCATTCTAAGTTGATACTCAGCAGATTTTTATATGTAAATTGATTGTAATTTATTTACAGATTTCAAACTAAATCAAACAATTCAGTCTACAAAATTCTAGCTGTTAAAAAATGTATAGCTTAAACTTAACTGCTGGCCACCTCAATGCTTACTGAGGAAATTAACTTTTTTTAGATATTGTTTTACAAAGAGATGCATCTATGGAGATACTCCTATGGATCACTGTTGACACAAAGTACCAACATTGTGTGTGTAATGTCGTATCTGAATGTTGGACATCAAGACAAACATTAACACACAAATCTCTTTACATTGGTCTTCTCCAAGCAATGTAACGTAGCGTAACGACAAAACCTAAACTCAAAAAGGTACATCTAGGAAATTTAAAGCTAATGATGGCAGTGCAATCCTTTGTTGGTACAAAGTATGTCGCTACAGGATGAACATTTAGTAAATTGGCACATAACGACAACTGAACGATAAGAAAAACAGATGCAATTTTAAAGCTGGGATGTTTATGGAAGATACTTTTTTGAACGTAAAACAAATTAAATTTGTAGTTTTTATGTCATCAACCTTTAGGAATGAGGTAATAGTTTGTAGGAATATGTGGACGCACAAACTTATCCATTTAAATATACGAACAGATAAAAAATCCTGTAAGTTTTAGAAAATCTAAACATATTTCGAAAGCATTTTAAACAAAAATGTTCGTCTGACATCGCTAAACATATCCGGGATGTTCCTTTTAAAACCCGGATCGAAAACAGGTTCTGGTATGGTGAAATCCGTGTGGCAGCTCACATTGATTAGGTTCAGGTTCAGAATTTTATGTGAATCCATGCTTTTGTAGCGTCTAAACGCATTGCGGTGTTCGCTGCTATTTTCCTCGCCTCAATGTCCGGGGGTAACCAGTTTAGGATATTAAACAGTGCCTTAGTTGGAGTAGTTTTTAGTGTCCCTGTTATCATGATTGCCAGCAGTCAGAGTGCCCATCCGTAGAATATGATGGGTTTAATAACTGATTCGTATAACCAGTTTACGTTTTTGGGGCTAATTCCTTAATTGAGGCCGATTGCCCTTTAGAACCGTTGCCGCTTTGCTAAATCTGGTCAGAGTGTTCAGGTTCCAATTCAGTTTACTGTCCAATATTGGCCCAAGATATTTGGTCAGAGAGTGTATCTGCGACTCCATTTAATCTTTGTTTGGCAAATTGGATTTTGTATCTCCGTGTGAATAGCACCAGTTCTGTTTTACTCGGGTTTACACCCAGCAGTTCGCGTTTGGAAAAAAAGCAAAGGAACCTATTACCGATACAGGTTGCAGCAGTGTCTACAAAATCAAGAACCATATGTGAATGATGTAATTTTTATAAATATTTATAATATTATTCATAATTAACAAACAGTTTTAATAAAATGTATCTAGTTATTTTGCCATCGTTTGAAAGGTGAAAATACGTGTGGAGCACCCTATATAATGTAAGAACAAATTTGATTCAAGACCATTTGTCCTGAATTGTCTCATTTGTCTCCAGCCATCTACATTTTTCTTTCATTGCCGGCCCCCTCGATGTTGTCGACAGCAACTTCGCAGTATTTGTGTCGAGATAATCGGCATGTCTAGTAAAAGTTTCTCAAATAGTGACGTTCGCATTCGTCAATAAGCAAGTAGGTGACGTTTGTTGTGAATCTAAAATAGAAAGAATGTTAATTCACAACAACGCGAGAAGCTATCCCTACCTTATTCATGGGGTGTAAAGGGAAATTAAGTTTTTTTTTAAGTAAGTATCGAATATAAGAACATATTAATAAGATAAAAAAAGTTTATCAAAACCACATAAAATAAATTTTCTTTAAACTCTAATTGCTTAAAAGTCAGTAATAGATAAGTTTCAAATTCATTGTGTCGTTTTCATTT
>CAXIUB010000139.1:0-78025 GCA_964034835.1 Muscina levida | reverse complement strand
AATAGCGGACCAACTTAATCCGGGAGTCTTCGGGAGAAACAGTCGTCGTGTAAACCATGATATATACAAGCTGTATGGTACTAAATCAGCTATCGGCAACTAACACAACCACAATATGGGTTTGTGTTGGTGAGTTGTTCTCTTCCCTCTCTCTCTGTAGTGAAGGAAATTGTTGTAAAGATTTTTTCATAACTATGAACAAAATTATAATATAATAATATAGGAAATATTGCTGTTGTGCGCGTGGCAATGCACATTAACATATAAGAACTAATTTTTACCGAAAAAATTAATTTCTTTTATTGTCTTGCTAACAACAAGCGTCGACACAACTGCGTCGGACGAATGCTCAAGCGAGACTGATTCAGTTTGTTTGTTTTCGTTCAATGTGTGTGAGAATACATGTGTGGCTCTCTCGCTCATGTTGCACAAGTGCGCGCTCTCGCCGATCGCTGTACTAAATAATCGTTGTCAAGGTCGTTTAAATCAACCGAATGCGCTGCCTTGTCCACGTTGTACGAATGGATGAAAATGCTCTAGCTCGAAAAGTCTTCGGCAATAAACTCGATTGCACTTGTAATTCTTTTCTATGTGCGGCTACAGATGGATGCATTTTTGTTGTTGCCGGCAAATAAGAAAAATGGTCCAGTGTGTTATGTGACAGACTAAAGTCCATTTTAGCGAAACTCGGCCATGGATTTTTCAGGTCTAAAGCATCTCTGATTAGGTCTAATCAGATTCTTTAAGCCGATAAAGATAACATTTTGAGTAATTTTTTGAATATATTTCTCCTGATAAACCAAAACAACAAAACTTATAAAATGCTGAAATAGTCTTTTTGCTTTTGAAATCCATATTTTCTTCTTCTTATTTGGCAGCAGGGATACATTTCCACAAGGGATACAACTCCAAGCGCATCGGCATTTTGCGTTCCGTTAGTTATACAGTTCGTCACACCAAGTTTACATAACAGCTCTTTTACCTGGTTCATCCAACGAAGTTATGGTCGCCGCCCATCGAGTTTATTGCCGACGACTTTTCGAGCTGGAGCATTTCATCCATTCGTACAACAACAACATGTACAGGCCAGCGCGTTTGGTTTATTTAGCCTCATAAATGTAATAAAAATCATGGTTTTACGACTCTGTACTCGCCGTTACCGAATATTGTGCAAAGTATTTTTCTCTCGAAGATTCCCGGATTAACTTGATCCGCTCTTTTTATTGCCCAGGATTTGGCGTTGTAGAGTAAAACAGGTAGGATCAGTATATGGTAGGGTGCATATTTGTTTGGCGAGGTATAGGTTCAAATATTGTGCGAAGAATTTTTCTCGCGAAGACTCCAGGATTAAATTGATCCGCTGTTTTATTGCACAGGATTATGCACTATAAAGCAAGTCAGGTAACATCAGTATATGGTAGGGTGCATCTTTGTTTGGCGAGAGTGAGATTTGATAATAAAACACTTGTTTAGTGCCTAGTAGCATCGCTGACAGGTAGGATCAGTATCTGGTAGGGTGCATCTTTGTTTTGCGAGAGAAATTTTGCATACCAGTATCGTGTATCCTACCTGTCTTGCTTTACAGTGCCAAATCTTGGGCAATAAAAAGAGCGGATCAGTTTAATCCTTCGAGAGAAAAATACTTTGCACAATATTTGAACCCTTCATCGGTAACTACCAGTACAGTCGTTGTGTAAACCATGATTTTTACGAGCTGTATGGTACTAAATCAACGTTGTCAAGGTCGTCTAAATAAACCGAATGCGTTGGCTTGTACATGTTGAACGAATGGATGAAAATGCTCTAGCTCGAAAAGTCATCGGCAATAAACTCGATTGCACTTGTAATTTTTTTTTTTCCATAAGCAGATGTATGAATTTCTATTGTTGCTGCCAACAAGGAAAACATTCTTGTTAAAGGCTATGGCCTTTTGCATACAAATTCCTGTGTTTTATGTGAATGACCAAAGCCCATTTTAGCGAATCTGATTGGACCTTTTCAGTGTGGCTTTAGACCTGGCAAATCCACAACCCACATGATATTCACACTACGACTAATCCTGGAGAAGACATAAGAAATGCAGATTGACATTTGCCATTTGTTAATCGATTACAATTAGGGTGTTCAAAATCGAAACCGAAAAACCGTAAACCGGTTTTTTTTATTTAAAACCGTATGCCGGTTTTTGCAAAAATGCCATTTTTGAATAACCGGTTTAACTGAGTTTTTTCCTTCGGGTACTCGGTTTTATTTTAAATTGCTTTGTTACAAAATGCTCTCAGTGTCCTAAAATTTTGCACTGTAGAAGTTCTTCGACATCATCTCTCATCAAGTCATCAGCAAAAAAGTACACAAAATCGAGATTGAAAAAAGGAAAGTTCCTGAAGTCCCGCACTCATCAACAACAGCAAAAGATATTACAAGTCCTTTGAAAAAATTTACTAGAAAAAAAGCTGCAGGTCTTGGAGAAATAATTGCTCTATTCGTTGCTGAAGATGGGATGTCAATAAAAGCCATTCACAATTCCAGGCTGGTAGCCGAATATATGACCTATAAAGGACTGGTGATGCTGTCAAGCGACGTAACGCTATGGGGTTTAGTAGATGACTTATATATGCGTAAAAACAAAGCGAGATGATAAACAAGCTGCAGTCAATAATAGAAAAGAAGGATCGTTTTTCGTTTGTAGTTAATGAGTGAAGCGACATATCAAATTCAAATACGTAAATGTCACCCTGAGATGTTGTGATCATACCGGAACTACAACCCACATTCAAAATTTGGTAGACATTAAACTTAAAGAATTTGGAATTATCGTTAACAAAGATATAGTAGCTTCCACACATGATAGAGCAGCGACAATGAAGAAATATACTACCGGAATTCCAATTGTGCTTCAATCATGCGATACATCTTTGCGTTATGGACGTTATTTATGCCAAAAAAGTGGATCAACAAGTCGAAGTGGATCTCGCCGACGATGATGAACGGGGTGAAATAGTGGTGCATACAAGTTCATTAAAAACGTGTCTCAAATTATAGCAACATTGCGGTAGCATGTTAATTCATTTAACAAGTCGTGCGAAAAACAAAGAAAATTGCAGAGCTATGCTTTCCAGGAGCACAATAAAGAACTATGGATCATTCTCGACGTAAAACACCGGTGAAGCTTCATATCTGCAATGATTGAACAGTTTCTAAGAATTTACCCATGTATCAACCATGCGCTTATGGATTTAGGGGAAACTCCATTCAGCTCAAAAGAAATAACAATTTTGAGAGATTTAAGTTGAGCGCATTAGCCTTTAGCGCTCGCAATCAAAAGATTACCAAATGATTCGCGACTCTAATCGACGCTGAAGGAGTATATGCGTTTATACTGAAACAGCTCAAAATATATGGACTCCGCATGTTCTCGGGAGCTGCGAGACAAAATTATAGCAAGATTTAAGGAAAGAAGAATACAAACATTGAATACCTCTATTATATATTTTAGCTCCGGAAAATATCCTACAAGCTCATCCTGTGTAAAGTTTTCTAAAAAGGGAGAAACGATAGATTATGCGAAAGAACTTTTTAAAAGACTTTTTCCTGCAATTTCCCCAACAACGGCAGAGTCTAGTTACAGTTTGGATTGTGAGATGGAGGTATCCCTTAATGGTAGTCTTTGCAACGATTTAAACAGGACAATAAATAACATCCAAAATCCACCAGTGAAAACAAATTGCAATGTCACAAGCCTATATGAGATTTCAAATATTTCGATAGATTTAATAAAAGGACAGAAAAGCTCAAGCGCTTTTGTCAATAAATTCTACTTCCAAAATTAGTGAGCGCGTGTTTTCTGTATCAATCTTTATAAAAACGAAACAGAAGAATAGACTCAAAATTGAACACTTAAATTGCAAATTATTTCTTACACTATTTAAAACAAAAAAAAAAAAGTTAAAAATATTCCAAAAATGTATTCCTTTCCAAAAATACTACTTTAAAAAATAAAATGAAAGAGATTCCAAAAATTTATTAAAAAGTAAAAACACAAAATAAAACATTACATTTCTTATTTTTTGTAAATAAATGCAATTTTTTTTAAACTAAATAAATTTTTTTTTTAATTTTATTTTTAACTTTTAAGGAAAAAACCGAAATAAACCGGTTTTCTTCAGTTGCTGTATTCGAAGTCATTTTTTCTAACTGGAAAATCGAGTTTTTACAAAAAGGAGGTATTTGAACACTCTAATTACAATACTGCAATCGACAATCAGATACGACAGAAACTATACGATGCTATGGCTGAGTGTAAGTTACCCCGCATAGCTGATACTACTTTGTGGGATGGCACTAACTGATACGAAGTCCCCAATGAAAATAGGCAAAAGTTTGACAGAACAATTTTCTACCAAGCGAGGCATTAGACAAAACCTCTCTCGCCACTGCAGACTTTGTATCAGTTAGTGTCGTCCTACAAGATCGTATCAGCTTAGCGGGGATATTAAACTTATCTATAGCTTCTAATGGTTTCTGTCGTACTGGACTGTCGAATGCTGCATTGTAATCGATAAACAGTTGAAAAGTGTCGACAGGACCTTGTATGCGATGAGTAAAATGCAGATACCGCGATAATTGCCACATGAACTTGGGGATCGCCTTTCTTAAGCACCAGACATACAACACTCAGATTCCAATAATCGGGCATGCATTCTCTTAGCCAAATCGTGTTTTTAAGCAAGTGCCTGTATGTTGCCAGCTCATCGCCACCGGCAGTAAAGAGTTAAGCTGGCAGTTAATATGATCTCGCAGCTTTTTTGGTTTAAAACAATGCAATTGGCTTGCTGATCTCGTTATGGCTCGTTGGTGGACCACCATCGACTTCATCGTCGAAGATTGGGGTGGTTCAGAGTACATTACGACAGTGTTCTCTCAATACTCGCTGCCCAGCTGCGTGTCCCTGACCAGCCTTATAGCTCTGTCCTTACAGGTGGATGCAACAGTTCCAAACCTATCCATCTACTTTTCAAATCCTGGCTCTCCATTTTTTTCCATTGACGCTTTTTCTGCCAGAAAAGCTGCCTTGTAAGCAGCATACCATTTCTTAGACATTACGCAACATTCCTCATTGTGCCTGGTCTTGTCTGTAGAGAGATTTTTTATGACCTATCGCGGTCGTTGCGGCAGTGGTCGTAGAATTCGTAATGTGCAGACACTGTGTGTCGGGAACATCACAATTAGGGGCGTTTGTTTGCAATAATTGAGGGAGTTGGTTGGACTAGGCATTGGATCTATCGGTGGTATGCAGCTTTGCGATGTCCAGCTTTCTTTGTGGTTAGTTACGAGCTTAATCGGAACTAGTCGGTAATCCGAGTCAATATTTGCACCGCGCATCACACGCACGTCCATAAAGCTTGAGATATGCCTTCCATTACCACGTGATCAATCTGATTTCTTGTATTTTGATCGGGAGATATCCAGTCTGCCATGTGGATATCTTTATGCCGGAATCTGGTTCCACTCACAACGATGTTTCTTGCCGACGCGAAACTTACCAGTTTGAATCCGTTATCAGAGGTGTTGTTGTATAGAGCCAATCTTCCAAAATTTCCATATCACCATTGTCCAACTAGGGGAAGTACATAAATAAATTGTTCAAATTTCCATTAAAGAAATTGGGGAATGGGACTTTGCTCAGAGGTTGAAAGTTACTGATTGTCACTCACCACCAGATGCGATTCCTTTGTGGCACTGTCCAAGCAGCTAACTACTTCCGGTCTTAGACCAAGTATTCCCCGGGCAATGAATACTTGGTCTACCGCTTAGAAGTTAGCTAGAGTTAGAAGGCGAAACGTTGAGTAACCTAATCAGCATGCTACCACCGATGTGTCTTAGGAACTAGGTAACAGAAGTTACTGAAGCTCAACACAGGCTCTCCTAATGGCTTTGGCAGCCCCAAGAAACTAGGATCGGGAGTGATGGCCTAATAAGCCACTCACCTTAAACAAAATTTATTATGAAAACACGGAGAATAAATATAACAAGAACCCCCCATATGTTGACAACCCCCGCAAACGATATAAGGATCATGATTTAAGGATATGCACCTGGAATATCCGAACTTTTTACAGAGATGGTGCCTCTATCCAACTCGCGGATGTCCTCGACAAATACAAGGCTGACATCACCGCCATACAGGAAATAAGATGGACGGGACAGGGATGCACACGACGGAAGAACTGTGACATCTTTTACAGCTACCATGCAGTAAGACACGAATTTGGATGTGGTTTCATAGTCGGCAAGAGACTTCGACACCTGGTCTCGCGGTTTAGCCCTGTAAGTGACCGTATAGCCACCATTCGCATCCGGGCGAAATATTTTTACAATACGCTGATTTGTGTACACGCCCCGACGGAAGATAAAGACGATGAGATTAAAGATGCATTTAACGAGCGCCTAGAGGAAACATACGACCGCTGCCCTGGCCACGACATTAAAATTGTTCTGGGAGACTTTAATGCAAAAATAGGAAGGGAAGATGCTCTTGGTCCATCAATCCGTAAATTCAGCCTGCATACCGACACGTCAGACAACAGGTTTAGGCTGGTTAGCTTCGCAGCGGGAAGGAACATGGTAGTCAGTGGAACCAGATTCCAGCACAAAGATATCCACAAGGCAACTTGGCTATCCCCCGATCAAAACACCAAAAATCAAATTGATCATGTGGTAATTAATGGCAGGCATGCATCCAGTGTGATGGACGTGCGTGTGATCCGTGGTGCCAATATTGGCTCGGATCATTACCTGGTTGCAGCCAAGGTGCGCGCAAGATTGAGCAGAGCGAAAAACGCACGTAACCAAACACAAAGAAAGCTGGACATCGCGAAGCTGCAAACCCCAGAGATAGCTACTGCCTACTCCAACTAGCTCTCCCAACTTTTACGACACAACGCCTCTACTTTAGGGTGATCAGTTCGGTTTTCAGAAACCGGATACTCGGTTTTTTTCACTCATAAAAACCGTCGGTTTTTTTTAAATCCCTGTTTTTCGAATATCGAATAATCCGGTTATTTTTTTGTCGAATCTCGGTTTTTTGGCCTTCGATCCTTTTTATTTAAATTCATTCATAATTGTGTTAAATGATTACTCGTACATGTTTTTTATAAGATTCTGCCGGCTTCTGAGAATACAATATGGAAGAAAATATATGATTTCTATCTATCCAAATTGATTTACATAAAGCAGAAAAACCAGCGCTTCTCTATTGTGGTCGATGAATGGTCGGATATATCTTACATAAAATACATAAATGTTACTGTGCGAACACTTGATCTCGAAAGCAAAACGTTCAACACGAATTATCAGAAAATTTATATGATTGTTATACAGCCAAGCACTTAAATTGTATCTTATTTCTTAAATGTTACTAAAACTAAAGATTAAATTAAATACATTTTTATATAATCAAGTACTTACAAATGAATTGTTATGTTTTGTTTGTCTCTGATCTCAGTAATGGTTTGCATTGTAATAATTGCATTGTAAAAAAACATAAGTATATTTGAATTATTTTCTGTTATTTTTCAATGAAATTTTTTTGTCAAAAATTGTGTTTTAATTTGTTATTTGGCATACATTTGAAAACCGGATTATCCGGTTTTTTGTGAATTCCAAAAAAAGCAACCGGTTTTTTTCAAATGCCATTTTTCGAATAATTCGAAAACCGGTTTTCGCAAAAACCCGAATAATTGATCACCCTACTCTACTTCTGACGTTTCCGATACACAGTGGCAGCATATTGCGCATTCCATGGAAACCGCCGCAACAACCGTACTAGGATATGAAAAGCGGCTCTCAGACGAATCCTGGTACGATAAAGAATGTCGCATAGCGTCTGAGGAACAGGATGCTGCTTATAGTGCAACGCTACAGCCAATTGTAACCCGTGCTGTTAGGGAACGGCATAAGGAGTAAGCAAAACGGGCGAGACAGTTATTTAGACGAAAAAAACGTCAGATGAAGGAACGGAAGAACGAGGATATAGAGCGATACAGGGATAGAGGTGAGGCCCGAAAATTTTACCAGAAAGTAAGAGCAAAGGGATACGGTAATGGCCTCCCCACCTGTAAGGACAGTGATGGAAATCTGGTCATGGATACGCAGGGTGTGCTGCACATATGGACAGAACACTTCCAGCAACTGCTGGTTCCAGAAGGCAGCGCACGTGAATTTATTACGCCAATTGTCGACGACGGCTTAGATTGTCCACCACCAAGTCAAGGCCAGGTAAGAAGAGCAATATCGCGGCTGAAAAACAACAAAGCAGCCGGTGCCGACGGTCTGCCCGCAGAGCTTTTCAACTCCGGTGGCGAGGAGCTAATAACGAGCATGCACCAGCTTCTGCGCACGGTTTGGATTAAAGAGTTCATGCCCGACGATTGGAATGTAACCGTATTATGTCCTGTTCTGAAAAAAGGTGATCCAAGTGTGTGCTCCAACTACCGCGGGATCAGCCTTTTACCCATAGCAAATAAGGTCCTGTCGAGTGTGCTATGTGAAAGACTAAAGCCAGTGTTATCCAACCTTCCAGGCTTTAGACCTGGAAAATCAAGAACTGACCAGATTTTCACACTTCGGCAAATCCTGGAAACGATCCAAGAGAAACAGATCGACACATGCCATCTTTTTGTCGACTATAAAGCTGCCTTTGACGGCAGGAATTACTCGAAGCCATGGCTGAGTTTGGTATTCCAGCGAAGCTAATACGTCTTTGCGGAATGACGCTGACTGACACGAAGTCTTCAGTGAAGATTGGCAAGGACCTTACGGAGCCATTCTATACCAGATGAGGCCTAAAACAAGGCGACGGCCTATCGTGCGATCTCTTCAACATTGTGATGGAGATGATAATGAGAAAAGCTGCAGTAAACACGAGTGGCACTATATTCAACAAAAGCCACATGCTACTCGCGTACGCTGATGACGTAGACATCATCAGTCGAAAACTGTGAAATGTGACTGCAGCCTTCTCAGGTATACAGAATGAATCAGCGAAAATGGGCCTAACGGTGAACGAGGACAAAACGAAGTTATTAGTTTCAACGAACAAAAAATCTACTCGTTTGGGAAACTGCGTGAACGTTGACAACTATAATTTCTACTTAGGCTCCGCCATCAACAGAGCAAATGATGTCAGCCTAGAAATTCGGAGAAGAATCCTGCTTGCAAATAAATGCTACTACGGACTAAGCAAGCGATTCAATGACAGAGCCCTCTCTCGACGAACAAAACTCCAGCTATACCAGATACTGGTTCTACCTGTCTTAATGTATGGCTCAGAATCCTGGGTTATGACACAAGCGGATGAATCGGTTCTGGCGGTGTTCGAGAGGAAAATACTTCGTAAAATATATGGGTCCATCATCGTTAACGGAGAGTATCGGCGTCGTATGAATCATGAGCTGTACGAGCACTGACATTGACGTGGTCAAACACATTAAGGTGCAACGGTTGCGTTGGATAGGTCATGTAGTATGCATGGACGAAAATGCTCCAGCTCGAAAAGTCTTCGACTATGAACTCGATGGACGGCGCAGAAGGGGGCGACCAAAACTCCGTTGGAAAGACCAGGTTACTGAGAACCTTACAGAACTCGGCGTGACTAACTGGAGAAGAAGCGCAGAAGATCGAGGCGCTTATAATAGTTTTCAACGTGCGTTATATAATCCACTGGGATTGCATAGAGGTACCAGCTAAGTAAGTAAGTAAAGAAATTAAGTCCTTTAAAGAGGAAATGCAGTCTTACTATGCAAATGCAGTCCTACTATCACTTGCATATAGATTCGTTTATGGGTTGTAAATGGTGTCGCATGTATTCGCAATATTCAATGACGACACATTATTTTCTACCTCTTTTTTTCTGGATCAAACCTGGCTTAAGTGCTAATGTTTGTTCCCAAAACTTGAAACCCAAAATGTTTGAAACAACTTCGTTGTAGAAGATTTACCGGTACAACCAACCAACTAAAAGTTAGTGGCTGTCAAAAGTGATGATATTTACACTCATCTATGAGATGACTGATTTTCAGTGATGTTTAGAAACTTTAAACTGCTGAAAATATTATTGCAAAATAAACTTGAGCAATTATGGCTTGTGACCACTGATATAAAAACAATATAATAACAACTCAGAAAGTAAGACAGTCTAAATTTCTGTTCCACTAAAATATCTATATTTTTGGTCCAAAAAAGTAAGGTAAATTATCTATAAGTTATGATTTTGATATCCAATGTTCCATATCGCCAACAGCTCGTTACGTAATGTGCCTCACTAAAATGTGAGAAATGAAAATTTGCATGAAATATTTCTCATGCAACATCTGGTGAATTTGTTATGAATATATTTTCTTGTATGAACTTATTACCAATAATGTTCATAAAACAATGGACTAATGTTAAATAAGAAAACTTCAATATCTTCAATAAAACTAACGAAAACATTTCCAATATAAAGAAATTCCATTATAATAATATTGCTACGATTAATCTTAGGATGACAATATGATGTAAAAAAAACTACCAAGTGACATAACATATGCATGCATGTCCTGATTTCCTCACGTTCTGTATTATAACTGCTGTTGGTGTGTGGGTGTGTGTATGTGAAAGTTTATGTATTACGTTATACACTGATATTGACAACATGACTGATAAGCATTTTGGTAACAGTTGTTACCAATATTTTATTCAAAATAATATGACTTTTTCTTGACAAGAATCCTAAAGAAGTGTAATGAGATCGTGAGGAGATAGGTGGGTGATTTGGGTAAGTTATATAATACGAGTTAAATTCACGCAAATTATTTAAGTAAAGGAGCAATGTGATAATTCATGCTTACTATAACAACGTTCGTTATACTATTTCATTTTACAATCGTTATTCAAACTTTTAAAATTTTTTAATACTTTTATTGTCGATATGCGAATATTTAATAAGTTTCACATCATTTTACAGGTTCTTATTTTCCGGAAGAAACAACAGTGAACATCACAGTGATGGTGTCGGTTTCCTACTTAGCAAAGAGGCTGTACTATCACTACTCGACTGGAAACCTATCAACGAAGGATTCATTTGGTGCAGGTTTAAACATAACCATCATCCAAACATATGCCCCCACCGAGCAAGCTGAAGTTAATATTAAGAACGCATACTACGAGCAGCTCACAGCAATTACTCTCTCTGCCCAAATGGGCAACATACTCATCGTGATGGGAGACTTTAACGCAAAATCACAGCCTGGAACACGTAATGGGGAAGCTTGGATTGGGCGAAAGAAACACGAGCGGCAGTTTACTGACGAGCTTTTGTAATGAATCCAACCTCGTCATCGGCGGTTCGCTTTTCTCACACAAACCATGCCACAAAGCTATCTGGATGTCACCAGACGGAATTAAAGAATACTAAATAGACCATTTTTGCAGACTGTGGAAAAAGAACCTGTTAGATGTCCGAGTCAAAAGAAGTGGTGACATCAGATCTGATCAGCACCTACTACTTTCAACCATACAAAGGCCAAACCAGCAAAGAACAAGGAAAAAGTACAACATAAACAAACTCTTATCGCCGCAGACCAAGTTGTCATTCATAAAAGAACTGAATACTCCACATCAAAATCATCTACTACTATCCAGTGGTCAGGGAGTCCTTGTGGTCAAATTTCAAATCCACAATTCTTAAAGCCAACGAAAAATGCCAAAGGATTAAAGCATGGATGAGTGACGAAACGTGAACAATCTTCGAACAACGAAGGAAATCAGAAAACATTCGAGATTCAGCCAATTTAAAAATCAGCAAAAGGCAAGCTTCCAAACACTTCGATGACTTGGTAAGAAAGGCTTAAACTTTGTGGTTAGATAATCTTTCAGGGTTAACCGGTTTTTCGGAAATTATAAAATAAAAAAATACGAAGTAATTATAAAACCAAATAAAAATCGATACCTTAATTCTAAAGTGTGACAAGTTGACTTAGCGCGATTTCAATAAAATAGAGTTTTTGAATTCAGATTGCTTCAATTTATATCCCACTAGCTGAACCGTCAGAATTCGTCCTGCCTGCAAAATTATTGATACTGATGTTGTTCTACTAACGATTGGTCACACTTTTCGAATCAAAAAATAAAAATCTCGTTAGTCTGATTTAGTGACTCGACTATTTCTTCCGCTACCAACTTAGATATTCAACAATGCCTAATGAGCTGAAGTCTACTTCATTAGAGAAAATCACACCAAATTGCCTTATCCTTAGTTAAGTCGTTTGATCATAGGGTGCTAATTGGTTTGATAGAAAGCCACACCCCACAGTGGCACCGCCCCATACATTTCTTGGAAAAAAATAGAAGGAGTGGTCGTACAGCAATGAAATTTTGCAAAAACGCTTCTCTGGGCTAAATTAAGGAATTTTAAAAAAATCTTGGAAAACCGCCCACTGCTACACCCACCTCCTATATAACTGCACTTGCCAAAATTTTTATTTTTGAACCTAGGCACTTGAAATTCGGGACACTTCTTAATTGAGTTCTCCTTATGGAAAGAATTTAAACATATTGGGGATGCCACGCCTACTTTATATATTACGCCCATTGAAAGTTGTAGATTTTAGATATTTTTCTCTGTCTAGAATCATATGAAAATTTCATATAAGAAAATTTCATAAAATGTTAATTTTTATTCAAAAGTTAAACATGTGATGTCTCCATACAAAAGAAGAGAATATCCCCAACAACCCTACGCGAACGATATTAGCCTTCAAATACACCGAAAATATCGCACAAATGCATGCCGCTTTTGTAGTCAACCTACCGGAAAATGAATCGGTACAGTACCAGTCACGGGACCGGTTCCCTGGGGTGCATGAATCGGTTCCAGTTCCGGAACTTTTGTATGTAGAGAACCGGTACGTTTTGTATGGGGTTGGCCACTAAAGTGACAATTGACACCTAACTGATACTTTGTGATGTGTTGAACCGGTTCAACAGTACAAGCCCTACGACAATTTCAGTAAGAACCAGCCACCTAACTATGATATCTGTTTTTTTGTTAATATGCCCCAAAATAAAACGGAAAAATTAAAAGAATCTTTTTGATAAATTACTTAGCTGTCTAGGGTTAAATTATATATAAATATTTTTCTGACTTTTCTACTTATTTATAAACAACGCCGTTGGAAACACAACACCGCAGAGTACTACAGATCAGTCAAATTGACATTTCTTTAACACTTTAGAACCAGTTTGATGACACAATCCCTCTCCACCCGTCCTGAGGTAGGTACACTCAGGTAAATTAACACCACTTTTCCCGTAGGGCAAGTATGCCAACTTAAAGTGTGTAACACCTAAGTCATTGAAACAAATTGATATAAAATACAGTTATGAACCCTTTTTAATGCTTTTTAATACATATTCGTAAACAAAAATAATGTTTCGCTTATAAATCGTCTCAAGCTTTTATTCCCGAAAGCCTGAAAGTATACCCAATTTTTTTTCTTATTAAGCATTTGTATGAAATATTGGAAGTGACTTTTGAAATTATAATCGATGTTACTAAAAAGGACGGTATTTGGCGGTTGTTTTTTTTCTTTATTGAAAGTACAGACTGGGACCTTTCATTTTTTTATAGTTAGAGGGCTCATAAAGTTTTTTCCATCAAAAAGTGAAAAGTTGATATTTTTTAGTATAATTTTTGATAAATTATAATAATTAGTTTACTTTTCCAATTTCAATAATTTTATTTTTTATAAAAAATTAAGTGCTTTATTTTCACTAAAAAAAATAAAACAAAAGCCATAGCTATAAACTAACACTCAATAAAAGTTATATATTTGGACAATAATTTTAATCTAATTTCATTGAATAAATTTTCGCTGACTTCTGTTAGTTTTTTTAACTACAAAATTTCACTTTTCATAAAAACCTTGTTGAATTTTTACTTATCCAAATATTTCTTTACAAAACCAAATCATTAAGATTTTGAAATTGGAAAGTTAAAATCCCCTGTTTTTTCCGCCGAAATGCCACTGTGCGCCCCCCATTTAAGCTCCTCAAGATAAAGTTTCAAAAAAATCCAAATTTTTGGTATTACTCCACGAGAAATAGTCTCCGAATTTCTTGATTAAAGCCTCACGCGTTTTGTCACAAGGGAAATTTCTCAGACCTCCCCCAGTTGAGCGTTAGTTTCAAACGACGAAACAACCTTAATTCACTATTATTATCAAAGAATACCTTCAAATTGCACAACTACCCCATATAGTCAGCATTAAACCTAATTTTCTCGATTATACCTGGTGGGTTTGGACAATAATTTTAATCTAATTTTATTGAATAAATTTTCGTTGACTTCTGTTAGTTTTTTTAACTACAAAATTTCACTTTTCATAAAAACCTTGTTGAATTTTTTCTTATCTAAATATTTCTTTACAAAACCAACTCATTAAAATTTTGAATTGGAAAGTTGAAAAACCCTATTTTTTCCACCGAAATGCCACTACGCCCCCCATTTTAGCAACTCTGAGTGAAGGTACTAGTTTTATCACTTTTCCTCTTAGTACGAAATTGGAAAAATTCCTTAAAAGCGCTCAAATACTTTATAAAATAGATATTCACCAACATTTTCGTGATTCTACCTTTAACCATTTGGACCGGGTGATGGTACCAGTTGTATCCTTGTTAGCCCTAAAAGAACGTGATTGGATAAATACATTGGAATCGCACAACTTACTCTATAAAATAAATATGCACCCTAATAATGGGACCTATTTTATCCCTTTCTTGACCTTGTTCCCCAAGAAGTACGAATTTCGAAGAATTCCTTCAAATCGCACAACTACCCCATATAGTCAGCATTAAACCTAACTTTCGCGATCTTACAGTTTAGTCTCAGTAATGGTACCACTTTTACCCATTTAACTTCCCTGTTATCCGCTTAGTACGACATTTGAAATACTCCATAAACAAGATTTTCGCCAGTATTTTCGCTATTCGACCTATAGCCATTTGGACCGGGTGATGGCACAATTTTATCCCCTTTTCGGGTTTTTTACCCCTAAAAGTATGATTTTCAAATAGTCTATATCACTAAGGGATAAAGTAGCTACCTTCTGGTGAATAATTATTAAAATCGGATGAGTTCCATCGGTTACGATTTAACAGTTTATATTTTCGGCAAAATACCAGGCGACCAGAATCAAGCAGATAATAAATTTTCCAGGCTTGAATCACCCTGTTAATGTAGAGCCTAAAAGTATACCTTTAATTGTAAGTATAAGATTTATTTATTTGGATCACCCTGTTTGGTTTTAAATATGCAGCTGAAAAATTGCATACTTTTAGGCGCAAGTATTAAATTTTTCCGATGCTACTTTACTATTCTGGGCTCCTGTTATTTCAATGTAACCTCGAAATAGTGATGAAAAAAAGAAAGTGCCCACGAATTACCTAACATATACTTTATTCATAGGTCTTACTTACCTTTTTACATACCTTTTTTGTAAATAAAAAGAAGCTTTTAAATATTGTTATTTATGTTATTTATACCTTATTATATCTGGTATTACATTGCAAACTAAAAAAATTATGCTACATACGTATTTTTGTTTTTTTTTCTTCAGGTGTCACACCATTTGCTTGCTAAGAACCAGGATGTACTCGATAATTCACTACACGCCCTGATTTGGACGACATGTGGTATACGTTTCCTAACATCGGCTCATACACGTTTTGAATGTGAGGTCTGTGGCAAGCGTTTCTTTCGATCAGAGGCTTTGAAGAATCACCAACGAATACGAGAAACCTACCAATGAAAATAGTGCTCCTCCATTGCGAGTTTTGGTGGTAGACAGTCATCTTTATTTGAGGACAACATTGGTTTCAGTAATAGCACTAACAAGGGTATTATTCTGATCGGCAATGTAGCATTCCCGAAGACTATGATTGAAGCTTTAATGAAGGATATATATGAAGAATCTGTACTTAGAACAACTATACAACTAAATTCAATGAATTTACCATACAAGTTCGTCTATCTTGGCTTATGTGTAGCTGTGGAATATTCTGTACGTTTTGTGTTTAGAATACGTGTGACTGATTGTATTGTTTTCTTACTTTTATTTAAATTATATATGTTTAATCTTATTTAAAAATTTTAATTCTATTACGTACGGGACCGGCCGTGGCATAGTGGTTAGAACACGCGATTACCATGCGGGAGATCGCAGGTTCAAACCTGGCTCCAGTCATCTTAAAAGAAAAAAAATAAAGAACATTTTCTTTCATTGTCGGCTCCCCTCGAATGTTGTTGACAGCAACTTCGCAGTAGTAAGCGTCGATTCAATCGTCGTGTCTAGTAAGAGCTTCTCAAACAGTGACGTTCGCATTCGTCGATAAACAAGTAGGTGCCGTTAGTTGTGAATCTAAAAATAGAAAGCGTGTTAATTCACAACAACGCGAGAAGCTATCCCATACCTCATTCATGGGGTGCAAAGGAAAATTAAATTTTTTTTTGCGTATAAGGACTATTATTGTGAGGAGAGGATCTGTAAGTTCTAGTTTTGTTTTAAGTCAATAAAATTTAGTTATTAATTTGTTAATAAATAAAATTGCCTTGAGGGCACCTTTCGCTTATTATATTTAGATAAATAAATAAATACAAAAAACTATTAAGAATCTTTGTTTTATTTGAAGGGTGATAGAAAGTACGCAACATTTTACTTAGTAAGTAAAAAATATTTTTTCACTTTCCCTCCTATATACATAGCGGTTACGATGACAGTTAAAAATTTCTGCAAAATACCAGGCGACCAGAATCAAGCAGATAATAAACATTTGCAGGCTTGAATAACACTGTTTATGTAGCGCCTAAAAGTATACCTTTGATTCTAAGTATAAGATTTTGTTTATCTGGGTCACCCTGTATGATTTTAAATTTGCAGTAAAATTTTTTGCATACTATTAGGCGCAAGTATTAAATAGTATATGCTACTTTACTATTCTGGTCTCCTGTTATTTCAATGAAAACACGAAATCGCAATGATGAAAAAAAGAAAGTGCCAACCAACAAATGACGCAACAGAAGATACCTCATTCAGAGGCATTACTTACCCTTTCATATACCTTTTTTAAATAAAAAGAAACATTTAAATATTCGTTTTCATGTTCTTTTTTATTATCTTTATAACATAACATAATAAATAAACACATTGATAGTATGACACGAAATATATTTATTTTCTAAAAACATTAACATAATTTGCATAAAATTAAAAAAGTGGCTCCGGCTCTCTTCTAGTAAATCATTAACATTGGAAAAGTTGGGTATAAAATTGCATCTGAAAAGAGAAAATTGCGCACAAATTAACATTGGAAAAGTTGGGTATAAAATTGCATCTGAAAAGAAAAAATTGCGTGCAAATTAATATATAAATCATGTCTTTGAATAAAGAATTATGAATATCAAAGTTTTCATCTATACTTATACTTAAACTTATAAAGAAGTGTTTGTTTGGATGTTGGATGTAATCTTATAAACTACTCATCTGATTTTACAAATTCTTCCACTAGTGGATAGCTACGTTAACACTGAGTGCTATAGGCTATTCGAAATTCGTACTTTTAGGGGTAAAAAAGGCTGAAAAGGCCCAAACGGCTAAAAGGTTGAAATGCGAAAATTGGGCGGCAAATTTGTTTATTGAGAAGTTGTGCAGTACTAAGGAACATTTAAAATGACTTAGGGTACAATCGCGAAAATGTTGGTCAATATCCATTTTATGTAGTATTTGAGCGCTATTAAGGAATTTGTCCTAATTCGTACTATTAGGGAAAAAATGCTGAAAAAGGGATAACACTGATATCATCACACAGCCTAAACTGCACCAGATAGAATCGCGAAAATATGATTTAATGCTTATTATATGGGGTAGTTGTGCAATTTGAAGGGATTCTTTGAAATTCGCCGATGTTGATAGAATACGGAACCAGTTAGGAATGTATACCACATACCATACATATCGTTCAAATCAGGGCGAAAATTGAATTCTCGAATACATCCTGGTTTTTTGAAAGCAAATGGTTTGACACCTAAAAAAATCAAAATATATACATAATGTAGCATAAATTTGTGTAGTTAACAATGGAACACCAAATAAATTATATAAATGATATGGAAAATAAAATAAGATCGTGCAAACTAATATTAAAAAGTAAACTTAAAACTTAATTTCCCTTTGCACCCCATGAATGAGGTATGGGATAGCTTCTCGCGTTGTTGTGAATTAACACGCTTTCTATTTTTAGATTCACAACTAACGGCACCTACTTATTTATCGACGAATGCGAACGTCACTGTTTTGAGAAGCTCTTACTAGACACGACGATTGAATCGACGCTTAATACTGCGAAGTTGCTGTCAAACAACATTCGAGGGGAGCCGACAATGAAAGAAAATTTTATTTATTTTTTTTCTTTTAAGATGACTGGAGCCAGGTTTGAACCTGCGATCTCCCGCATGGTAGTCGCGTGTTCTAACCACTATGCCACGGCCGGTCCCTAAAAGTATCTTTTTGTTTAAAAAAGGTATGTAAAACGGTAAGTAAGGCCTCTGAATGAAGAATCTGTAGCGTCATTCGTTGGTACATTTTTCATCATTACAATTTCGCGGTTTCATTGAAATAACAGGAGCCCAGAATAGTAAAGTAGCATTGACAAATGTATAACTGCGTCTAAAAGTATGCAAATTGCTGAATATTTTAAACCATACAGGGTAATCCGAATAAACAAAATAATATACTTTCAACCAAAGTAATACTTTTAGGAGCGACAAAACCAGGGTCATTTAAGCCTGAAAAATATATTATCTGCTTGATTCTGGTTGCCTGGTATTTTGCCCAATGTTGAAACTGTCAAATCGTAACCGCGGAAAAAGGGATAACACTGATTAATACCATCACTCAGCCTAAACTGCACCAGATAGAATCGCGAAAATTTGATTTAATGCTTATTATATGGGGTAGTTTTGCGATTTGAAGGGATTCTTTGAAATTCGTAATGCTTCTTCTTCAACTCTTTGATTTTAGCATAGGACATAAAAGTTGCGTCCCTCGAAAAACATGAATAACTTAACTATTTGTTAACCGATTTTTACAAACAAATTTGCGTTTAACTCGTGATAGCGCGCACTTTCTGAATAAAATAGTAAACGTTAGGGTGTCCTTATAAAATAGTGGCTACAAACTTCGTCAAACCTAAAAAATAGTGTAAAGGCACAAAAGTTTGAAATTTCGAGGCAAAAAACAGACAGATATGACAAGTTATCAATAAATCTATATATATGGTTGGAAAGGCCGCAGTCTCTTCTTTCTTAAACCGCTGAGAAACTTTAAATCGGTTTATATTTAACCAAGTTACTGGCTTTTAGGTGCTTAAAGGTACAACAAACCGGTATCGTAGTGGTCTTTCGGAGCTATTTAGATTGCCTAGACCCGTTCAGATTGTATTCGTATGTTCTCGAAAGTTATTCAACTTGACCATGGCTACATTTTTGGCGAACAATATTGCCAGCTACAATATTGCCGAATATAGTTTAGCGCTATCACGAAGTGTGAGTTAGCTGTTGGACAAAAACTGATGACACCTTTTTTCGAGGTTCTAACTGATTTTGAGAATCTTTTGGGGTCCATAAAAAAAATGCTCACCAATCTCGACAATCTGAATATAGGGTTTTATTACCCTTCGATAGTAGAATCGAAAATATACTATCTAGTTGTTGTATTTTTTTACTGTTGCACTGTGTAATAATAGTGAATTGAGTTTTTTTTGCCGTTTTGAACTAACGTGTCGTCTTAAAATCATAAAATTTGGTTTTCTTAGAAAATAAATAGTGATTTAGGATTTTTTCAATCTTAATTTTTTCAATAGAATTACGCGTGGCACTAAAGCAGAGAAATTACCGTTGTGAACAAATGCGTGAGCCTATAATCACTAAATTCGGAGATTCTTTCTCCCGGAGTAAAGGCAAAAATTTGGTATTTGCCGAAACTTCATCTTAAGTCGGTATAATCGGGGGCGTGGTATTCAATCCAGCCAATTAGCACCCTGATCAAACGACTCAAGTAAGGATTATGCAATTTGGTGTGATTTTTCTCTAATGAAGTAGAAATCTTGGCTAATAAGGCATTGTTGAAAAAAATAAAATATATTAAAATTAATTTAAATTTTGCAGACAGGACGAAGTCCGACTGGTCAGCTAGTAATTTTTAAAAGAAACTAATCAAGACTCTGAAAATAGTTTACTTTCAATATTTTGTAATCATAGGTGAAATTTAAGAAACTGTAAGGTTTACCTCACCCATTAGGAATGACAATTTCTATTGGAGGTTTTGTGAGCATTAATTAGAGACTTTTAGTTCCTAATTGGAACCGTATAAGATACTTTTAATAACAACCCCAAAATTACAAAATTACAGTATGTCCGGGGATATTGAATTGAACTTTTTACATTTGTTGTAGTTCAACTTCATGTCTGTAAATGTCTGGTCATACATTCCAAATCTGGCAAATTATAATACATAAGGGTGATACTAAATTGTATCGGCCCACTTTAGAATTAGATGGATTTTGATTTTTATGTAATTTAGCACTGATGCCGTTTTTGGTCAATACTCGGCACGGTTAAGCTTTTCTAGCTGTCTTAAGTTGGTTATTTGCAGCATTTTGTTGAAGAGAGAGATAAATGCGACATCAGATTATAAAGATCAAGGTTTCGCCTAATTGGTTTTAATCTTGTCTTTAGGAATATATACACAATACAAATGGCAGGTCCCTGTGGGCGAAGGACACAAAAATTTGGAAAAATGTCTATCGACTTTGAATATCCTGGAAAAGTATATTTTGGTTTTCTTAATATATGAACCGTGGCATAGTGGTTAGAACACGCAACTACCATGCGGGAGATCGCAGGTTTAAACCTGGCTCCAGTCATCTTAAAAGAAAAGTTGTTGTTTGACAGCAACTTCGCAGTATTAAGCGTTGATTCAATCGGCGTGTCTAGTAAGAGCTTCTCAAAACAGTGACGTTCGCATTCGTCGATAAACAAGTAGGTGCCGTTAGTTGTGAATTCACAACAACGCGAGAAGCTATCCCATACCTCATTCATGGGGTGCCAAGGGAAATTAAGTAAGTAATATATGAAAATACTAGCGCGCAATGGCAATATATGGCCCACTCGATGAAAAGGACTGCGCGGTGCGTACTGGGGTATGTAAAGCCCTTAAACGATCATGCCTGGTACGATGACGAATGCCGCAATGCCACCCAGGAACAAGATGCTGCATACAGGGCCAAACTGCAGCCAATGGCAACGCGAGCTGTTCATGAAAAGTACAGGAAGAAGAGGCGGGAGGCGACTTGACTCTTCAGGCAAAAAAACGAGAGCTAAAGGAGCGGAGTAATGTGTGTATTGAATAATACAGGAACAGAGGTGAAGCCCAAAAATTCTACCAGAAGATAAATGGTAGGGTACATGGAACAGGTCTTCCCTTCTGTAAAGACAAGGATGGTCATCTCGTTACTGACTCTGAGAGCGTACTGAGAATATGGAAAGATCACTCCTGCAGCCTATTGATGTCTGAAAACTCGGCTGATGAAGACTGTGTACCAATCCGAGATGATAACATCGAGTGTCCACCTCCGAGCCAAGCTGAGATAACAACTGCCATATCCCGCCTTAAGAACAACAAGGCTGCTGGTGCTGATGGTATCCCAGCTTAGTTGTTTAAGGTAGGTGGAGATGAGCTTGTCTTAAGCATGCAACAGCTCATAGAAAATATTTGACTTCAGGAGAGCATGCCAGAGGATTGGAATCTCAGTGTGCTTTGTTCAATCTACAAAAAGGGTGACCGTGTAAAAACTACCGTGGAATTAGCCTCTTACCGATTGCGTATAAGGTCCTGTCTAGCATACTGTGTGAACGTCTAAAGCCAATTGTGGAAAATCTGATTGGACCTTATCAGTGCGGCTTCAGACCAGGAAAATCCACGACGGATCAGATATTTAAACTACGGCAGATTCTGAAGAAACCCCATGAGAAGCAAATCTACACTTACTACCTCTTTGTCGGATACAAAGCTGCCTTCAATAGTCCCATCAGGGATCGACTATACAAAGCCATATCTGAGTTCGGTATCCCTGCGAAAATAATTCGTCTCTGCCGGTGTACCCTAACGAATACCGAATCCAATGTCCGGATTGCCAAGGATCTATCAGCGCCATTCGATGTGACGAGAGGTCTTAGATAGGGTGATGGTTTGTCATGCATACTGTTCAACATAGTGATGGAGAAGGTGTTAAGGAAAGCAGCGGTTAACATGTCTGACACCAAGGAAAATACTCCGCAAAATATATGGACTCATTTGCGTAAACGGCGAGTTCTGAATTCGGATGAACCATGGGCTGTACGAGTTATACCATGACATAGATGTGGTCAAGCGAATTAAAGTGCAATGATAACTCAGGCTTGGCCATGTGTAAGGATGGATGAGGAAACTCCAGCACAAAAGGTATTTTATCAAGACCTCGAAGGACGGCGCAAAAGAGGGATACAGCGACTACGTTGGAAGGACCATGTGGAGGAATCACTGACACTGCTTAGTATGACTGACTGGAGGTGGTGCGCACAAAATCGAAGCGAATGGAAATCTCTAATCATTTCGGCCTCTGACTTAGACACTAAAATGTAAATATATTGTCAAGTTGTTTTTAGGGCTCATAATAATTATAATAATAATAACAACAGCTACGTAATTATGAGTGTTTCATTTCTAGCCAAAGCTTGCTAAAGCCTTGTAATGTGTCTAATTCAAAAAAAAAAAACACCAGATGAAAATATAAAGCATTGTTCAGTCTCTGAATTCAAACAAACAATTGTCTTGCACTTCAAACACTTTAAATTTAGTATGTCCATCATACTCAACACATGACACTGTTTTACGTCTCATTAAGTATCTAGGACGTGGTGTGCTGATGGCGAAACATAAAAGGGGCACGAGTTAAGGAGCGTGTGCATGTATGTATGTGTTAACTTAAAGCGAAAGATGCAATTTAACCACAAATTTGACAAGCCGAGAAAAACATTTGTCTATTCTGATGTCAATGTTTTAATCGCACAACGTCGAATGGAATGATGGCATGCTTGGCAGTGCCCCCGTATCTACTCTCTCTCCATCTCCCACGGCCCTTTAGTCTTTGCACTGGAGAGAATGTATGTCATGTCAACCGCGCGCACATGTTTAACCTTCCGCATTAAAATGGAACAGGAAATATACCCCTGCTCACACTAACACACACCCATATACAATGTATACGAATAACAAACAGAGCTGTCAGCTTGCTGAGTGTGTGTCACGATGTGTGCGTTTGTGTGTACATTTGAGAAAGTGTATGACAGACATACAGTGGCAACATCCGTATGAATGTAGAGCCGTTGGATGTTCGCCGGAAGAGAGGGTTCTTTCGTCTTCGTCGCAATTTGACTCTACACCACTGAGCTGTCACTTTATAACGAATAGAAGAAGATTGATTACCGCCATAGAATTGTCCTTGTTATTACAACCAACCATACTCGTACGTACGCACATATGTGCCTTGTGTGAGTGAGAGTATATTTGTGTTGGCTGTTTGTCTTTTGTCTTCCAATACGGCAGGGGATGGACATTTCAATTGAATTGCATTAGAGGAGTAGTAACAAACGAAAGAGTTAAAACAGTTGTTTTATTTGTTCATCGATTGTGTTGTTGTTATCGGGCGCTACTTAACACTCTCTCACACACATACAAAGACACACGACGGTACAAGGATCGCGCTAATAGACATCTGAGGGATTTAGCAGAGGTTAAGTGGTAGGTGGGTGTCGCATGAAGTAACTTAGGCAGTGCAAAATGGGAATAATGCTGTAAATTTAAGGGATACTAAGAAAGTCTTTAACTCTTATGCTTTATGATGATGTACAACAACAAATAAGTAGTGACCCGGAAGTAAATTTTTATTAGTGCAGCTAATTCTAAAGAGCTACTATTTAGTAAGGTACAATAATTATCTATTAAGACACAAATGATTTTTTCGCACTAGAAAACTCTCTAGTTTTTTGAATTTGAACAAAGAGACATAAATAAAGCAATTCGTTGCGATTACAATAAACTTAAACTAATTGTTAATATGTCTAAAATACACAAATCTAAAGGATTCTTTAAAACATTATTGCTGCAACACGTTCACTTAACTATTCTACGGTAATAGTTAAGTTTGTCCACAATGACTTCATTTAACTTACCATTGAATGGAGATTAAAACAAATTGTGGTTGACAAAATTGTTTATTAGATATTTTTAATATTATTTCTTCTTCTTTGCCATTACAATAAATTCCAACTGTGCTGTATCCCCCGTTCCGTTAGTTTCATCCCCTTGCCAGCACTTAATTGTTTTGTGCTTTATAAGACCGCCAACAAGGCGACGAGATACTTTAGCATTCCTTAAGACAATTTAAATGACTTTGGTTGTTAATTAAATTAAATATTCACGGATCTTTGAGCGCTGGATTCTAGTATAGCTGGTAATCAGAAGTATCTTACAGAATGTATACAATTAATTGTGTATCTTTTACTAGTATCTTTGGTAACAACTACTCGTACAACAAAACCACGAAACAATTTAACGTGTACGACAAAACCACAATAGTGTCCTGAGGGCAGGACTCTAAAAGGATTAAAACTGCAAAATTTGGATTTTTAATAAACGTTTTCATTTGCTTTAGACTGTTAAAATATGATGATTTGAGTATTACCAATTAGGTCATTTCTCGTTTTTGTCAGGAAATCAGCATAATAAAGATGTTAAAAAGTCAATGAAAACGGGTCGAATTTGCGCTTTATTCAATTTATACAAAAACATGTGGGCCCAAGATAGGCAAAAGTCATGTCAAATTATTACATTTTTACATAATAAAGACAATCAAAAGTTAATGAAAACTAGTCGAATTTTCGCTTTATTCAATTTATAACAAAACAGTTAGGCATAAGATAGGCAAAAGTCATACCAAACTACTATATTTTTAAAGCACTATCTAAAACCAATGCTTCTGCAGCGAAATTCAGAAAAAAATATTTTTATTCAAAAAAATATATAGGTTAACTAACCCCTTGCCAAAATTAGGATTTTTGATAAAAATTATCTTTTGTTTTAAATGGCATAGACTGCTTAAATATAATCATTTGAGTATTATTAAGCAGTTCATTTTTCGTTTTTTTCAAGAAATCAGCACAATAATGGCAATCAACAGTCATTGAAAAATGGTCGAATTTTCGCTTTATTCGGTTTATACCAAAACAGGTGGGCCCAAGAAATGAAAACTGGTCGAATTTTAGTTTTATTCGCTTTATACAAAAACAGGTGAACCCAAGATAGGCGAAAGTCATATCAAACTATTAAATTTTTGAAGCACTATCTAAAAACAATGCAACTGCAGCGAAATTCAGAAAAAAAATATTTTTGTTAAAAAAAATATATAGGTTAACCCCTTCCCAAAATTTGGAATTTTGGTCAAAATTTTATTTTGTTGTAAATGGCATAGACTGCAAAAATATGACCGTTTTAGTATTATAAAGTAGTTCAGTTGTCGTTTTTGTGAAGAAATCAGCATAACAAAGACGTTGATATGACAAAGAAAGGTGGTCGAATTTTCGTTAAGTTCAATTTACACCAAAACAGGTTGGTCCAAGATAGACAAAAGTCATATCAAATTATTGCATTTTTGGTGCACTATCTACAACAAAGCCGCTGCGGCAAAATTCGGAAAAAACTATTTTTTTCCCAAAATTTTGGATTTTTCATATTTTTATTAATATCCACATTCTACATACCGATTCAAGCGATCAATTATCTTCACTCGGGCTAATGCTTATTCCTTATTAAATAATAACCGCGGAAATAATTATTAATTTTTTATTTAAATTTGTTTTTATTTTTAAAACTTTGGTTTTAATTTTACTTGTTTCCATTTCAACGTAAAAACATTTTGTGTTGTTGTCGACAAAATCGAAATTCGTTTTTAAATGCAAATAAAAAAGTCGCATTAGCGCACATAAATAAAATACTAATAAGCAAAAATAAAAAAAATACACATTTAAAGAAGACAAAAATGGATGAATGAATTTTAGAGTAATATGTACTTCATTTCAATGCATGCATTTTGTCGAGTGTATCTTGATAGTTGTTCAACTTAGTTGAAGAAAGACACTTTAGTTGGTGTTTGATTACAGCAATAATAACACAAGGGAACAAGGTATTTGTTGTTTAAGAACTGAATATTGTTTTAAAGGTAATTTGGGACGCTGAATCCAAATCTGCACTTAGTTTTTTTGTATCAGCTCGACTTTTCGCGATATACCGTTATGTCCATAACTAAGGCACTTCCACTACAAATATTTAAATAACTTGAAAACGGTTCACCATATTCAATTAAAAAAAAAACTTAAACTCGTCAACAAAATTATCTTTAATCCGTGCCTACATTGTTTTTAATTTGGCCTAGTAGTTTCAGAGATATTTTGTTGTAGTTGTAGTTAAAAAAAAAAACAAAAAATTTACAAAAAAAATAACATTTTTGTTATTTAAAAATTCAAAAAAAAATTAATGCAACACAAATCACAGTGTTTGTCTTAAAAAATTTAGTTTAATATAGTGTGAATCAAATGAGCTGTATTTCATTAAAATCTCTGCACAACTTTTGATTTTGTCATTTTGATTTTGTTATGAAAATTTATCAGTATTAATATTTTTCGAAACGAACTTATGGGATTGTAAATGGGCGGAATAGTCCCACCCCTTCTGGTACCTCCCATACAAAATTACCTATTTTTGGATAATTAATATATCTTCGATAACTGCCAAACAGACTACCGGAGGATATTGAAATTTGGTCAGTTTATTTATCTTGCAAAAGTAGACAAACCCTAAAAAAACCGAAACCGTTGCCATACCCCTTCTGGTACCTCCCATACAAATGACCGAACTCACCCCAATAGTCTTACATACATATCTTTTTTGTAAGTACACTGAATTCAGTCAAACTATACGTAAGTTTTACGGTTATGAAAATATGAATCAGGAATGAATTTGCACTATATCGGATCACCCCTTCTGGTACCTCCCATACAAAATGACCTATTTTTGGACAATAAATATTTTTCCCTGAACTTCCAAATTGAAAACTGCCGATTAATTAAATTTGGTCAGTTAATTAATATTGTAATAGGAGGCAAAACTATAAATTAAACTATAAATAAATTTGCAAATTTGTCATGATTTTTAAAAATACAAAATTTTAATTTTTTTTGGGTAGAAACAAAAAATTGCGAAAAATCTGTTATCACCGAACTTAGCATAACTCATTCAATTTTCAATCGATTATTATGTACATACATGTTTTAGAAAGCTATTTTAATATGATATTCAATAAAGCTAATAAAAATAACAATTTGCCCCCAACCGATTAACTTTCAGCGTGAACAAAATTAAAATGTGTATTTTTTTTTTATTTTTTTTTTTTTTTTGAATAAAACAGCCCTTACTCAGTCATTTTTTTTTTGTAATATTAAAAAAATTGATTTTTTTCAAAGGTAAAAACGATATCATTAAAAAAAAAAAAAATTTAAATCCGGCTTATGAAAAAAAAATTATGATTTTTGAACTATAATTTTTTGGGAAAAAGTGGAAAATACGATTAGTACCTGTAACTTAAAAATTCGAGCTGATGGAGAAAAATGGAGATTAGATTTGAAATCAGCGACCTCAAATTAGTAAAAAACAGCTATCGAATTCCAAACAACACACAAAAAGTTCAATTTTGTTCCCTTGTGTAATTTATGTTATGCTAATATATACACACATACTTTAATATTTATTTAAATTACATTTACATTATATCATATTTACTTGGTTAAAAATATTTATATATTAGATATATTTATTAACATTTGTTATATTCATCTTTGAACACTTGAGTTACTCTCGATTTGTGAGTGAGTTTGGACCAATACCGTTTGCATTTCTATTTTTGTATTCGTTTAATTAAACTAACATTAAAAATTCACATTTGAGTAAATATTTTTTTTGGAAACTTATTGTACCGCCAAAATATCCGTAAGGAAATCTATTACTCAGTCATTATTTTATTATGCGATCAAAAGCCCAATTTGTAGAATCCAGTTTTCAACCACAGGAAACTGATATTGAGATCCGATATCAGGGTATTTTTGGGGAATTCGCAGTCCCTTAAGATTTGATGACGATTGCACCGCTCACTTGTGGCCTGTACCGCTCATGTGGCCTGTACACAGAGTGGTATCGAACTCATCGACAACTACGCCTGCAGAGCTTTGAAAGATGTCGATCGGATGGCCTACCTGAGGCCTACAACAAGCGAGCACCTGCTCCAACTAAGTGTACAAACGAGTCCAATCATGCAGCGCCAACGGGTCCAAGTAAGGCTCAGTATAACTGGCCGGACAGCGTTCCACACATTGCCGGGTATTTCTGACCAAGCAGACGGAGAATTTGATGCAGCCATCGCTGTCGCAGCATAAATAGAGTATGGATAACCTGAGAGAGAAAAGATAAAACAAAAACGGAATAAATAAGTAAAATTTCTTGAAACTAATTAAATAATAAACAATATTTAACGAAATGAATAAAAATCTGATATCTCTTAAATTTGTTTCATTTAATACAAAGTAGGAACAATTTCCCATAACGATAGTAGTTGATAAGTAGTGATTCTTTTTATTATTATTTTTTTATAGAAATATAACATAAACCTCATTAAATTCTGTATGTTGTTCATTAACTTGGATGTGTTTATTACTAACTAAACCGGCAAACTTTGTCCTGCCCCAAATTACAGTTGATTAACGATCCATTATTTTGTTTTCTACAGCCGGGGACTTTCACTTTTTCCTTAACAAATATTAAACTTTGTAGCAAAAGCAATTTGAAATTGGTGGGAATGCATCGATATTCATATGAAACTGTAAGTAACTGTATCTCCTTAACTAAAATAGGTTGGTTAAAATTGGTAGGAAGCCGTTGCACCTTGGTCGGAAATCGGAATTTTCTGGCAGAAAATCAAAAAATTAAATTGTCCAATTCGTACTTCTTTTTGCTTTTATATAAATTTAACACTCCAAATAAGAAGAATAAAACAAAATTTTGTCCATTTTTTATTTTTTTTTTTAAATTTGAATCTGGATCGATAACAGCGACCCCAAAAATTCCAATAGGCACAATATCGGTTAAATTCCAAATTTCAAAAATTTACTCCAGATTAAAAACCAGTAGAAGTCTCCTTCATATTAAGGCCAAGTTTTTCACTGATCCGACCAATATGCGTCGGTATTCTTAACAATAACTTTAATTGACGTTATCTCCTAAACTAAGCATGTAATCGCGAAAACGAGCTGTTTGTGAAAAAAATATAATAATTGGGAAATCACAGTCGGAATCTATTTTGGGATCTCGCTTTGAAATGGATGGGAAGCCATCAATATTTATATAAAAAACATTAACTGCCTTTATCTTCTAACCCAATGGCAAAAAGAATTTTAATTTGTGATCATATTATGCAATATGTTAGAAAAAAAAATTTCAATTGGCATAAACAAATATTTAATTAAAAGTTTTAATATAATGAAAAATGAGAAATCTCTTATGAAATCTCTTCTTTTTTTTCTTATTTGGCATAAGCATCAGAAATTCATCCGCCAGTAGCCCCACGTAGAAAAGAATTCCAAGCGCTTTGGTCTTTTGCGCTCCTTAGATTTCTCACACCAAGTTTAGATAACAACTCTTTCACGTGGTCCATCCAACTATGTTTTAGTCGGCCCTCCATGCTCCGCCTATTGTAACTATTGCCGAAGACTTTTCGAGGCGGTGCATTTGTCCATCCATTCATAAGTCGATGTCGTTATACAGCTTTTACAGTCCTTGGTTCATTCGACGACGGTACTTGTCGTTGACGATGGGTAAAAATATTTTGCGAAGTATTTTTCTCTCGAAGACTTCCAGAATAGATTGATCCACTTGTGTCACTACCCAGAATTCTGCGCTGTAGAGCATGACAGGTAGGATCAGTGTCTGGTAGAGTTGGATCTTTGTTCGCAGAGAGAGAGAGAGAGCTTTGTAATTAAATCGTTTGATTAGCGCATTGTATCATAGGTTTACAATTAATACTCGTCTCTTGATTTCCAGGCTGAGATTATTTTTAGTTTACCGCGGAGCCAAAATAGACAAAATCATCTACCACTTTAAAGTTATTGTTGTCAACGTTGACGCAGCGTCCCAGTCGAGTAGACTCTTCTTTTGTTGAAACAAATAACTTGGTTTTGTCCTCATTTATTACCAGACCCACTTCTGCCGACTGATTCTCAATGATTTAGAAGGCCGAAGTAAAATCCTAAATGTTATCTACATCATCGGCATACGCGGGTAGCCTGTTTACTGCAGCCTTCCGCACGATCATTTCGATTACAATATTAAAAATATTGCATGACAGACTGTCGGCATGTCTAAAGCCTCGTTTGATAAAAAAAACTGCCTTTCAGATTTTTGCCTATTTTCACTGATCGATAAACAAATAATAGGTATCGATCTGCATCTTTTGGGTCTTCTCCAGGATTTGTCGTAGTGTGAATATCTGATCGGTAGTGGATTTACCAGATCGAAAGCCACACTGCGATGGGAAAAATTCTGACCCCGCGATAGTGTGTACACACAGTTGGATCGCTTTTTTATGCATAGGACATGGAACACTCAGATTCCAAAAATCAGGCATGCATTCTGTTAGATAAATTGTGTTTATGAGCTGGTACATGCTCGTTGCCAGCTCATCGCCGCCAGCGCAGCCGGCATTCCATTGACTTCCGCAGCTTTGTTGTTTTTAAGCCGTGCAGTTGCCGTGCTGTTCTCATTTTGGCTTGGTGATGGACAATCTACTGCTTTCATATTTGCAACTCAATTTGCGTGTCCGTGACCAGATTCCCATCCTTACATGTGGGAATCCCTTTGCTTTTTACCAATTGATTACCTCTATCACTATAATTTTGGGTATCATGGCTCTCTCTTTTCTTCCATAGACGTTTTTCCATCTACATAGGTATTTTATCTTCCTTCTCTTTTCATTATAACGCTCCGTTACTGCACGCGTTACCATTGGCTGCAGTTTTGCCATATATACAAACATCATTTTCTTCAGACATTTTAAGACATTTCTTTTCGTACCAGGGCTAGTCTGAGCTTGGTTTTTCGTAACCCAGTACGGTTGCTGCGGTAGTGGTCATAGAATTTGCATTGTGCTGCCCCTGTCGGGAACATCAAAATTAGTGTGGTTGGGAATCTGGTTTCCCTCACTACCATGTTTCTTGTCGACGCGAAACTAACCAATCTGAATTCGTTATCAGAGACGTTGCTGTGTAGACTGAATTTTCCGACTATTGAACCAACAGCATCGTCCATTCGGATTTTTGCATTAAAATCTCCAAGAACAATTTGATGCGAGAACAGATGTCGAAGTCTCTTGCCGACTATGAATTCACATCCAAATCCTAGTTTTTCAGCATGACAGCTGTAAAAGATGTCACAATTCTTTCATCGTGTGCATCCATATCCCGTCCATCGCATTTTCTGTATGGCGATGATGTCAACCTTGTATTTGTCGTGGACATCCGCCAAACAGATAGAGGCACCATCACTGTAGATACGCATTGCATTTTTTTCTAGTAGGTAAGATATAAATATACCCCAATCATTACGACAACTGGCTAGTTTTTTTTGCTGCTTAGATCCAACTTTCTAATTACTGTTGTCATCTAGCGCTATCCCTAAACAATTTCCCGACTGCTTTAGTTTACAATAACATATACCACAATCATAGAATTCACTCTTTCAAACGTCTGCTTACGTCCATTTCCGTACAATTTCTAATTAGATTGAATCTATAATTTTTATGGCAGTGGCTAATCTTCATTCGTATTTTCCAACTGGAGCCATCGTCGACGACACTTGCTACTGTTCTCTTCTGTTGGATTCTGTCTGTGTGTCCCTTTAGCAAAGTTTCAATTACATTCAACGATTTGGATGTGAAAATTACATCGGAGGTGAAAAACGAAAAGTACTGTGATTGTGAAAATGGCATCGGTGGTTTTGCTAAGTGTTACTGGAGAAATAGTTTGCGCGTAGTATTGGAAAAGGACTATTAATGGTTATTAAGTAAGGTAGTAAAGGATTAAATGTAGTTGTGCTGAATTCTTCGCAAACAAAGACTATACAAATGTGGTAGAAGGTTAGAGATTTACTGAATTTATAAATACTATTTCATGTCCAATCAACGGGAAAGTTTAGCAAGGATAGCAAATATTAATGGATATTGGAATTTTGTTACATTATATTTAGTACACATTGTGGAATAAAATTTTTAAATGAAAACGTAACAAACAATGTAAATACACGAGACCAAGCGCTGTTTAAATGCTTGCAATCTATATTACGTCTATCAAAACTGAAAATGATTTACCCGTTATTACTTTGTTATTATTTAATTTGTATGTTACAAATCCCAAAAATCGATGGCCACTTATTTTGCCTCAGATTCAAGTGGTTCAACATTCTTTATGAACACATATTTGTAATATTCAACATGCAGATAGCAAACAGTCCTATTTAAAACATTTCAAGCGTAAGTTTATCTTTGAAACGTCAAAATTTCTTGTTTTCAAATGGCATATTTATTGAAATTATTTTGATATCGTGCTTATAACCATTGTCACAAGTGATATCAACATAAGTCTGTTTCCAGTTATTTCAGGATAGCAGTTTAAAGTTTGCAATCTTATTTACTTACGTGGCCCATTACAACTTACGAACATGGTTCATAAATTTGAGGCCTGAAGTATTAAAAAATTTCACACACCAGATGGTGGCACGTCGCCTACCACGTGGTCTTTCCACCGGAGCTTGATTTCTTGGCTGACATTATTTTTCTTATTGACGGAAGATCCGAGGTAGGTAAATTCATCTCCTACCTCAAAACAATAATTTTCAACGTTGACGCTGCATCCCCATCCAGAGGTCTCCTTGGTTGTCGAAATCTTTATTTTTGTGTTGTCCTCGTTGACCGCTAAACCCATTTTTGCCGACTCTTTTTCTAGTGATGAGAAAACTGCAGTAACATCCCGCAGATTTCGGACATAGGCTAGTGGCATGTGGCTCTTGTGGAATATTGTGCCAGACATGTTGACACCAGCCTTTCTCATCACCTTCTCCATAATTATATTAAATAGTGTACAGGACAGGCTATCGCCCTGCCTGAGACCTCCTTCTGTATTGAATGGTTAAAAGTGATCCTAAGCATTCTTAACCAGGGATTTGGTGTTTTCCAAGGTACATCTTCAAAGTCGAATTAGCTTTGCAGGAATACCAAACTCAGACATGGCCTAAAAGCCTGTTCCTTATCGGAGAGTATTTGTATTTGTATTTGTTTATTATTTGATATCCTGTACAACAAGAAAATTTCTTATAATTACAGTACAGGAATTATAAAGGTTAAAATATGTTTTGTTACAAAAAAGAATTTTAAACTAAATAAATAAGTAAAATGAAAAGAAAAATGATAAATATAAATATAAAATCGTTTAAACAATATAAGGAGAGAAAAGAGAGAGTTACCTATTACACAAGTTAATTTTATGCATATAAAAGTATTCAGTTATTATTATCGTGGGTTTTATAAAAATCAGTGATATGTTTTTTAAATTTATTAGCGTTACTGATAGTTTGGAGGCTGTTTGGTAGTGCATTCCAAAGACGAATTGAATGAACAAAGAATTGCCAATCAGACACAAGACTACGGTGAATTAATGGCATAAGCTTCTTACCCCTGTTGGATCTAGAAAATTGCAGTTTTTGAAAGAGGTATAATGGTTTCTGAGTAAATATAATTTTATGAAGGTACAAAAGAGTCTTAATGTTTAAAAGGTTGTTAAAAGAGACTCCATATAGCGAATTGGAAACATGAGAGACAGGTTGAAATCTTTTCAAACCATATATATATCGAATAGTATTATTATATACAACATTCAGTTTTCTTTTGCTAGACGAATCACAGTTTGAGAATAGCTCGCAACCAAAGAACAATCCAGGCAGAATGTATGACTTTCAGTAGTACTCGTATTGAAATAGGTGTATGAATTTGTGTTGACCATAACGCTCTAAGTTTTGAGTAAGTTTGACCGACAACTGTGCTAATGTGATTCGACCAACTTAAGTTATTGTTAAATACTATGCCAAGATTTTTAGCATGCTTAACAATTTCAATTTTTTCACCATTTAACAGTATATCAACATCAAGATTAGTGGAAACAAAATTCCTTTTATGAATTAACAGACATTTCGATTTTCGAGGATTAAGGCATAGTCCATTTGCCGTTGCCCAGGAATGAATTCGAGATAAATCACTATTAATTTTTTCAATATGCTCAACCATAGAATTAAGTGGACAACTTAAATAAAGTTGCACGTCATCAGCGTACATATGTATTTTAGAAAATGACAATTGTTGCGGCAAGTCGTTTATGTATACAGAAAACAGTATGGGCCCTAAAATTGATCCCTGTGGTACTCCTTTTGTACATGGAAGTTTTACAGAAACACAATTAGCTGCGTGCACGGATTGTGTGCGGCCAGAGAGATAGGATTGTATAAGCTTTACAGCAGTGGGCGCAAAATTAAAAAAATGATTTAACTTCATACATAATGTAGTGTGATCTACCGTATCGAAGGCCTTGGAGTGATCCAAAAGGACTAGAAAAGTAATATGACGATCTTCTAATTCATTTCTTATGTTTTCAGATGCTTCCAATAAAGAACTAGTACAACTGTGGTTTGGACGAAAACCAGATTGTTTTTCATGCATTAATGAATTAGAATTGAGGTGTCCACTGATTTGTTTGTGAAGGAGCTTTTCAAATACTTTAGAAAGAAAGCAAAGTATGGCAATTGGTCTGTATTCATTATTAGATTTCGGGATTGGTAAAATTTTAGCATGTTTCCACATTGTTGGAAATGTACTAGTGGTAATGATGGTATTAAAAAAGTGCGTAATATAATGTAAAATTAACGGCAGAAGGATTCGTAGGAACCTCGGATCAATATTGTCGTAACCTGTGGCGTTAGATTTAACTTCAGAAAAACAGGATAAGACATCAATGTTATTTACAGTAGTAAATTCAAAGTCCGTTGTATTACTTTGCAAAATATTTCCAAAATTGTAAAAGTTGTTGTTTATTACGACAGTAGGAGTGCTAGTAAAAGTAGTGTTGAGCATGTTTACATCAACCTGGCAATAATTATTATGTTGCTTTCCAATGCCAATTTCGCGGATTGTTTTCCATTTTTGTTTGGAGTCCAATGCAAGTAAGAATTTACTTGAAAAGTATTCGGTTTTAGCTTGTTTAATTTTCCTGTTAACGTCTTTTCTGGCAGCACAATACTCATCACGCAGTTCAGGTGTTTTAAAACGCTTCCATCTTGAATATGTTATATCTCTTTTTATAATTGCAAGCTTGATCGTGGCCGAAAACCACGGTCTAGCCTTAACCGTAATTACTCGCGTTTTAAAAGGAACGGCAGCATCAAAAATATTAAAGATGTTGTCTTGAAGAAAACGAAGCTTTTCGTCTACTGATGAAATGTAGTATATGCTATCCCAGTCAGTATCATAAATTCTTTGTTCTAATAAATTATAATTAATATTCTTAAAATCTCTATATGAGTACGTGTGCTCAGAACGATGCGTTTGGAAATTATACGTAAGAAAAATTAAGTCATGGTTAGAAAAGCATGGTGCAGAAATTTGATCATACAAAAGTATGCTTGAGGAGTTAGAAACAAAGAAAAGATCTAGCAAAGTATTATTACTGCGCGAGTAGTGTGTGGGTGTTGTGCAATTGGTTGAGAAAAGGCCCAGAGACGACATGTTTTCTGTAAGAAAATGTTCCGAAAGGATGTTAGAGTTAAAATCACCAGCAATAATCACATCGTTGTATTCCACAGTTAAAAGTTCGAGCATATTAAAAAAATTTCCGAAATGTATATTTCGGTTAGGGCGATAAACGCAACCCAGTAATATTTTCTCGTTAAACGAATAGAGTTCAATAAAAATGTACTCGACTTCTTTACCTGGATCGGATTTTATGCAACATTTGGTGCTTAATTTGTTGTTGGCGTAAATTGCTACACCTCCACCGTGAGAATATCTATCGGCTCTATATAGGTGATATCCTTCCAAACTGAGTAGTGAATCAGGCGTATCTATGCTAAACCACGTCTCCGAGACGCAAATAATGTCTACGCCAGAATTTTCAAAAGTTAGCCTGAATTCATCTATTTTATTATTTAAGCTCTGCGCATTTATATGACATACTCTTAATCCATCTTTTTGTTTAGCTAGGATTTTCACCATAGCATAACTGACGTCTTTGGAATGTAAATTAGTGCTATGTGTTGTGACCATATATAAGTAAATGTTCGTTAATAAATTTAATTTCAGCAACGCTAAAGAAGTATAGAATGTTAAAAATTGTGTAATAAAAAGCAATTGAAATAGAAGAAAAAGCATATAAATAAATTAGAATGTTAAAATATAAAAAACAAGATTTAGAATAAAAAATAATATCTAAAAAATAAAATAAATTAAAATTATTTGAGATTCTATAAATCAAAATTGGTATTATTGGGACGAAACCCATTCAAAATGTCGACGTGCTCGATACATATAGGGTCATCGTTGGCAGTACGCTTTATATATACTAGGCCTCTAAAAGTATAAGCGGACTGAATAAGTCGAAGGCAGCTTTGTAGTCGACAAAGAGGTGGTAGGTGTCGATCTGCTTTTCATGAGTTTTTTTTCAGGATTTGCCGTAAGGTGAATATTTGATCCGTCGTCGATTTGCCAGGTCTAAAGCCGCACTGATATGTTTCAATTAGTTTTTCTACAATTGGCCTTAGACGTTAACACAATAAGCTTGAAAGGACCTTGTACGCAATTGGTAATAGGCTTATTCCACGATAGTTCTTACATTCACTTACGTCACTAGCTGACCATCGCTCTCTTTGCAGGAGAGCAACCCTGTTCTACGCATTCTCGCCTTAACTCTCTTATAGAATTTTCGGGCTTCCCCTTTACTTCGGAGCAACTCTGTGCACTCATCTTGCCTTTTCTTCAGCTCCTTCTTTTTCCGTCTAAAAAGATGAGTTGCCTCTCGTCTCTTCTTCCTGTGCCGTCCACGAACAGCTCACGTTGCCATTGGCTGCAGTTTCGCTCTATATGTAGCATCCGTCTCTTTCGTGGCATTGCGACATTCATCATCGTACCAGGCATCTTCTTGAGACGGCTTTGAGTACCCAAGTACGCTTCTCGCAGTTCGTTCTATGGAGTCGGCTATATGTTGCCACTGCGAAGTAATATTATCAGGGGTTGGAGCATTACGCAGCAGTTGAGTTAGATGGTCGGAATAGGCGTCCGATACCTCTGTGGTCCGCAGTTTACCGATGGCTTGGTTACGTACGCCATGCTTAGCCTTGTGCGTACCTTAACTGCGGTAAGAAAGTGATCGGAGTCAATATGGGTTTGACAAGTTAAACTGATCAGAAGCTTTACCTTGCATAACACTCCCGACGGATAGCCAAGTTGCCTTGTGGATATCTTTTTGGTGAAATCTGGTTCCATTCACTACCATGTTCATTGCCTCTGCGAAGCTAACGAGACTAAAATCATTGTCAGACGTATCGGTATGAAGGCTGAATTTACCGATCGATGGACAAAGAACATCTTTCCTTCCTTTTTTTGCATTAAAATATCCCAGAATAATTTTAACGTCGTGGCCAGGGCAGCGGTCGTATGTTTCCTCTAGGCGCTCGTAAAATGAACCTTTAATCTCATCGCTTTTATCTTCCCTCGGGGCATGAGCACAAATCAGCGTGATGTAGAAATATTTAGAGGGTTCTGTTTGTTATTTTTTCTATTTCGTGTTTCCATAGCCAGTATAGGGCCTGATGGAGCCTGGCTGGCGCAACCATCAGGGTTCGCCGTTCAATATCTGCCACTGCTCGTTAGGTTAGGTAAATTCGGCAGCCACGTTCAACACAGCTCACTTGGGTCCTAGTATGAGTCCCGTTGTGATATCATGTTGAAATTTTCGCACCAAATTTTGCTATTATATTCGACCAACGTCGCTGTCAACCCATTTCTTTGCACTGATGAAGGCATGTTCCGCAAATCCCTTTCTGATAAACAGATATTGCCTTGAAGTGTCCGATGACAAAGCTTTTCGTATCTCAGGTCACCAAAAGCAGGGCAGTGACATAGAAGATGCTACGTGGTATCCTCTTCTTCATCATCATTTCAGCTTCTACAAAAATCGTTGTAGCGTAGTTTCAGCTTCTTAGCGTGTTTACCAACCGGCCAGTGACCAGATATTACAGCTATGATGTTCCTCAAGTGGAATCTGGACAAGTTCAGCACAAAGGCAAGGTGGGTTCTCATGCCCATATCTCTTCAGCATTGAGGTTCAGCTTCCCCGCAATGGGCTGTTTCCCCCTTGTGAGAGGGATCCCAATGAGACCATAAACTTCGGCCGAGTTCACGGTTGTGGCGGCCCTTGCCAATGTATCGGCCCTTTGGTTACCGTATATGTCACCATGTCCTGGAACCAATGTAAGGGTAACCGTCGAATGTCTCGCTATCTTCTCAAGAGGCGACCAGCATTCTCGAACATTTCGCAAAGTGGTGTACACGTTCTCTAGGGATCGGATTGCCGATTCACTATCAGTAAGAATATGTATAAATATTGCCGGCAAATATCCCACGATACTGAATTTTCTCTACGGCTATTCTAATGGCCGATATTTCGGCCTGAACTATGCCACAGTGGTCTGGTAGTCTGATTGATAGTTGCAAATTCAACTCCTCCGAAAAGATTCCACAGGCCGCTCTTTTCTTTACTTTCGAACCGTCCGTGAAAATTAGGATGACATCCTCGGCAAAGTTAAGGGCATTACAATTATCATCATAGTAGGACCTATCCGGGATGTTCCTTATAAAACCCGGATGGAAGACGGGTTCTGGTATGGTGTAATCCGTTAGGCAGCTCACATTGATTAGGTTTAGAATTTTGGCATGGCCATAGTTCCTGTGCATCCATGCTTTTGTGGCGTCTAAACGCATTGCAGTGTTCGCTGTTATTTACCTCGCCTCAATGTCCGGGGGTAACCAGTTTAAGATCGTAAACAGTGCCTTAGTTGGAGTAGTTCTAAGTGCCCCTGTTATCATGATTACCGCTGCTCGTGGTAGAAAAATATCATTAAACAAAGTTGCCCAGGTGCCACCACATGGAGGTTATGAGTTGTCTTAAGACGCAAGTTTCACTTTACATCCCCAACGGCACCCAATGCCATATTTTAATTTAAAAACAGCCCATATACATTTTAAATTCTTGGTCCAGTTAAAAAGTTTAACATAGCTTAACATTTAACATATGATTCAAGATTTTTAAATTGCAATCATGGAGGCTAAGGAGCAGACAATTTAAATAAATACAACTATCACGTCACACCTGTATTTTTTTGGCCACGCTATATATCAATTCTAAATTTTAATACCCTCAACAAAAAAAATAACCTGATATACCATAAACCAATAAAAACAAATCTCAGTCTCTTCATTTATCAGTTTTATAAATATTTGTGGAATTTTGTTTATTTGATTAGCTGTGGTATTGATTGTCAAACGATTAACCACACCCTTCAAACCAAAATCACATCTATATTCATTACTAGCTCTGGCTGTGTGCTGCGAATAGTTCCCCCCTCCCCAAGGACAAACAAGCATACATTCATATGTGCCCAAGTAGGAGAGAATGAAAATGTGTGTGTGTGCGTGCGTGTATGTTTATCCTTTGGTAAGTGGGTGTAAAGATTCTTGTTATTTCCACTCACCAGAGAACACATGTTTCGAAATGTCAATTGTAAACATATGAATTTCACGCTCTGCCCCCTTAACCTTCCGCAGACTCATGGCATGCTGCCGCCGCCACCACCACACCCACAAATGCAAAGGAAGCAACCCCTTTCGTTTTTTACTCGTATTTGGGTCTTTTCCTGATTTTATTTAACTATTCTTTGTTAGCATAGTATTTAGTAATGATTCCATACAACTTCCTTCCGATGCTCTTTGCTATCCACTCCCCCCTTCCATGGCATTGAAATGGATGTCACCCGAAGCTGTTAAGATATGCCTGTGAGCAATGAGTGTTATTATTACCCAGGGGACAACAAAATGCCACAAGGGGTTGTTTGGTCACATTCCTTTGTAGCTGTGAACTATGCGCTAAGGAAAGTCAAACATTTTTTTACGCTTCCACATCGTCTAATGTCAACCAAATGTGGAGGACTAAAGAGTATATGAGTTGATATTTTAAGAATGCCAATAATAAGTGTACTAAACACACAACAATGCCAACAACGAACAGGACAATGAGTTCGGCAGAACATTTAATAGTCCGATGGTCATCGTTATGTGCGGTTAAATAGCCATAAATCAAATAAGTCCTTTTTGTGTGGTGTCCCTTACGACCCATTCCATTGTTGCTCTTTGACTTCATCTACACATTGTTGAAATTTGTAAGATGTCCTTTGAGAAGGACGCTACAGTTGTTGGCTACATAATGGTCGTCTGAGTCATTTTGATGGTTGGTGATGTAAGAGATTGATTAAAAAAATTTCAGTTTATTTAACTTCTGGCTTCTTCGTTTTTTATCTAATTCATAGTTTGATTTTGGATTACAATGGTATAAAAAATATGCGATTCTTAAGTTTTTTTTTATATTATTAATATAGCTATCCTCAATAGCGACTAACATAGTCGTTTTGTTTTTCCTTGTGCTCTGTTTTGGGACATATTTTGTTCCATTCCTCTTCATGACCATCAACCACACCATGCAAGTAATTTGGATGCACCCGTTCCCATTAAGTGTGGTTGACAGTTTTCTGCTGTAGTTTTCTTCTTTTATTTGGAAAAATGCTACAATTCAAATCGTTGTCGTATTCACTTGTGCGTTCTCTTAGTCTTTTTTGTTTCCTATTTTTTGCTTGAAATGTTTCTCAAACTTGACCTCACAAACCTCAAAAGGACATTAACAAGTGACCAAAATTTAACTGAAATAAATGTTAGAAACCATACCCAAATAGTTAGTGGAAATAAGTGACCATAAAGACAGCAAAAGAATAATGTCAGATTTTTTTTGCTTATAGAAAAAGGGTTATACTGTGTTGAGGATAACTAGCAGTCCTCGTAATTGTTTATATTTGTGTGTGATATATTATCTGCCGTCGTTACAGGTTGTTGGACAGAGAAATCATTATGCAAGATTTGTATATGAAAGTGACACATGTACAAATATTTTAAATGTACTACTACGGTCATGTTGCAAACTCAAAGATTTATGTTTTATTTGATATGTGAAATTATTTAATCCATAGTAAAGATGGCCAGTTGCACACAATTGTAACTCCTTACATTTTTTATTGACCCGACTAGTTTATTACACAATGGTCTAGAAATATCAAAATTTGTCCATTCTATGTAATTGATCTTTACATAAGGCCCCATACTGGCTATGAAAACAAGAAGAAAAAAAGTAACAAACGGAACCAACTAAATGTTGACGACCCCCGCAAACGTTATAAGGACCATAATAGGACAAGTACCTGGAACGTCCGGACTTTTTATAGAAAAGGTGACACTATCAAACTGGCGAAAGTCCTCAAGAAATACAAGACTGGCATCACCGCCATCCAGGAGATGATATGGACTGGTTAGGGAAACCGTGACCTTAGAGGAACTGTATGACCATTGCCCTAGCCACGACATTAAAATTGTCCAGGGTTATTTTAATGCAAAAATAAGTTGTGAATCTAAAACTAGAAAACATATTTATTGACAACAACGCGGGAAGCTGTCCCATACCTCATTCATGAGGTCTAAAGGAAATTTAATTGGTTTACAGCTAAGGTTCGCACAAGTAAAGCGAAACACGCACGTAATCAGTTACAAAGAAAGCTGGACATCGCGAAGCTGCAAACCCCAGAGATAGCCACTGCCTACTCCAGCCAGCTCTTCCAACTAATACGACACAACGCCTCTACTTCTGACGTTCCCGTGGCAGTAAATTCTAACAACCATAGTTGGATACGAAAAACGGCGCTCAAACAAAACCTGGTATCATGGAAAATGTCGCATAGTGTCTGAAGAACAGGATGCTGCTTATAGGGCCACTTGTAACACGGGCTGTTACGGAACGGCACAAGGAAACATTAAAAGAGGAGAGGCAGCTATATAAGGACGAGGATATAGAAAGGTACAGGGATAGAGGCGAAACCCCAAAATTCTACCAGAAGGTTAAAATAAAAGGTTACGGTTATGGAATCCCCTCCTTTAAGGACATGGATGGAAATTCGGTTAAAGATACGTAGAGTGTGCTGCATATATGAAGAGAACACATGCAGCAATTATTCGTTCCGGAAGGCAGCGCAAGTGAAGGCCAATTGTGTGCTTCAACTACCGGAATCTCGGAAATGGTCTCTTACCCATCGCATATAAGGACCTGTCGAGTGTGCAATGTGAAAGACTAAAGCCAGTGTTATTTAACATGATCGGGTCTTATCTGTAAAGCTTTCTTCTTCTTTATATTAAGCAGCAGCAACAGAAATTTTTCCATCAGTAGCTGCAAGCTGAAAAGAATTTCATGGTTCATTTGACGACGGTACTCGCCGAATAGATAGATCCGCTTGTATCATTACCCAGGATACATCGCTGTAGAGCAAGACAGATAGGATCAGTGTCTCATACAGTTGGATTTTTGTTCTTCGAGAGAGGGCTTTTTCATTAAATGCCTTGCTTAGCGCATAGTAGCACCGGTTTGCATTCAATACTCGTCTTCCAGGCTGACATTGTTTTAATTTTTGTTTACGGTAAAGTCAAGGTGAACAAAATCATCTACCACTTATACAGTTATAGTTGTCAACTTCTCTTCGTGTTGTGGTTCCACTCACTTCCATTTTTCTTTCCGACGATGTCAGCCTTTTATATTTCGAGGACAACCGCCAATTGAATATAGACACCATCTCTGTAGGGAGTTCGGAAATTCCAGGTTCATATCCATAAAACGTTTTGTGCGGGGTTCGTCAACATTTGGTGGAGTTCTTGTTTTTTTCCTTTTCTTAGTGTTTTTATAATAGTTGCTTTATTTCAGAAGAGTGACCTATTAGGCCACCGCTTTCGATCCTACTTTCTTGGGGCTGCCAAAGCTTTTTGTGTTGAGCTTCAGTAACTTCTGTTACCTATTTTCTAAGATGCATTGGTGGTAGGTTGTCACTGAGATTGCTTAACATTACGTCTTCTCACATTTGGTACCACTGACCGAAGGTTCATGATCTTCTACATTGTTAGCCGTTTGGGGACCTCCAAAGAGAGATTCTGGTTATTCCCAAGTGAATTAGAAAAATAGCTTTAGACCTGGTAAATCATCAACTGACCAGACTGATTCACAATGCGGCAAATCCTGGGAAAGGCCCAAGAGATACAAAACGACACATATTTTTTTTTCGTCGATTATATAGCCGCCTTCGACGGCCCAACACGGCAGAAATTGCTCGAAACTAGGACTAAGTTTGGTATTCCACCGAAGCTCATGCGCCTTTGCGGAATGACCCTGAATGACAAAAAGTCTTCAGTGGAATTGGTAAGGACTGTGCCATTTTATACAAGACCTAAGAAAAGGTGGAGATGAGAATGAGGAAAGCTGCACTAAACACGAGTGGCAAGATATCCAACAAACGCCACATGCTACTTGCGAACGCGGGTGATAAAGACATCATCGGCCGAAAACTGCGGGATGTGACTGCAGTCTTTTCTTGAATAGAGGAGTAATCAACTAAAATGGGTCTAACGGTGAACGAGGACAAAACGAAGTGGTTATTTTCAACGAATCTACTTGTCTCGGACGCAGCGTAAACGTTGACAACTAGTGATTTTAATTTACCTAGGGTTCCGCTATCAATAAAACTATTAAATAGCGTCATCCTTGAAATCCGGTAAATAATCCTGTTTCCTATTACGTGATTTAATGTCAAAGCCCTCATCCGACGAACAAATATCCTGTTATACAAGGTACTGATTCTACCCTGTCTTGATGTATGGTTCAGAATCTTGGGTATCGACACAGGCGGATAAATCGGTTCTGGCAGCATTTGAGAGAAAAATACTGCGTAAATATATGGGCCAATCATCGTTAACGGAGAGTATCGACGTCGTATGAATTATGAGCTATAGCATTAGCATTAAGATACAACGGTTTAGTTGGCTAGGTCATGTTTAACGTATGGATGTAAATGCTCCAGCTTAAAAAGTTTTCGACAATGAACTCAATGGATGGCGCAGAAATGGACGACGAACTGGAGAAGAATCGCAAAAGATCGAAGCGCTTATAATACTTTTCTACGTGCGGCATATAATCCCAATATACGATTGCAAAGAAGTGCCAGCTAAGTAACTAAGTAACAACAATGTCGGGGTATTTATCAGTCATTTCACCTCACTGAAATTTCTGTACTAGTTTTAGTATCAACGTAATCGACACCGCTATAAATTACATGTTTCAATTTTTTACATAGTACAGCGTCTACACCAAAATTTTGTATCCGCCCGAAGCAATCTCGGAATAAAAAATTCAAAAACAGAAAAATAGTAACAAAGATGTCTGTTAAACACAAACAAATATTCTTAGGAATTACGTTTTTTCAAATCAAAAGCGAAATGAGATACATATCTACATATATTAATTTAAATATTTTCGTTTTAATATACGATAACAAGTTTTTTATTTTCCAATGTTAAAGTACAAAAGTAAAAGTACGTAGGTATATGGCAACAAGAGTAAAGGCTTGAGAAACATTTTGTTTTCATTAAAACCTAATGTATTGAAAAACCTTAAATTGTATTACGCAAATCTTATTATCGTTATTACGTATTGATAATATTGTTTGATGGCATACAATAACTTAAATTCAATGCAAAACTTTGTCTACGCCTCAATTATATTAGCGAATTGCAAACTTCAACACATCAAATATACGTCATTTCGCAAATATTATCTTGAATTACTCTAGATGTTCGTTCATAATGTACCGGGGGAGTCCTTAACAATATCCGATAAAACATATTAAGATAAAATGCCAACCAACCCAATGCTTCACATAAAAACATAAGCGAGGAAACATTTTAACTCCAAAACGAGATGAAAGAATTAAAAAAACGAACAGACCAATTATGGTCTATAAAATATAATGATCCATAATAATAGAGAACAGCATATGAGTCCAAACAACGTGTACACAACAGATTGCAGTACGGGCCAACCGACATTTTCATTCGCCACTACACTGCATGCAACAACGGCAACAGCAGCAGCAACAATATTACATATCTGCATCATTGTAGTTGTGTGTAAGCACGAACATGAGCAACTAAAGGAAACGCACTCTCACTTACAAACATGCTAGTGTGCAGAGGGAAACACATATATTCTTTTGGATATGATATGAATGTAACACAGTAATGACTCAAAGAATGTAACTCAACGACAGCAATAGGCTGCCATCCACAAAAAAATGGTTTTATTCTCTCAGTCTTATTACTTAATACGTCCTCAATTTGGGAACTACTTGAAGCGAACTGCATTACTAAGCTTAAAGCTTTCAAAAGAATAAAATAAACTGCCAGAAAACAAACATTACATATTTGAAATAATTATTACAATCAAACTATATTTGTCACAAACAGTAGGTGTCGAAATATAGGCAAGTAGTCACATTTTCCTTTTATTGCCGGCTTCCTCGACGTTGTCGACAACAACTTCCCAGGATAGTGTTGAGTCAATCGGCATGTCTAGTAAAAGCTTTTTAAACATTAACGTTCGCATTCGTCGATAAACAAGATGGTGTCGTTAGTTGTGAATCTAAAAATAGAAAGCGTGTTAATTAAATTCCAAACTCAAAGTTTTTAAACTTTTAAAATTTTATAACTTAACTCACACAACTTGTCCGGGATTGTTTTGCAGACCTTTCTTTTAAAATTTCCAATCCAGTATAAAGCAACCCACAAAGCGAGTCACTACTGTATATGTATTTAACTAGATGTCCCTATTTACGAATGCATGTTCGTGCTCATTGCAAGTATAACGGATATGTTGGGTACACACGACTACTGCACGAAATTCAAATAAATGAGTGCATCTCATAATATCCGCTGACGATGCAACCAAACAACGATTCCATTTATGCACTTTCTTCCATATCAAATCGTTTAAATTAAATGAGACCGGACATGATTTAAAACTTTAACTGGTTATTGTTTTATTCTACACGGAGAGAAACAGTTTAGTAGATATAAAGGATATGATTTGTATAAAAAGTACTACACCTACCAACTATTCTCTGAGAAATATAAATACATAAAATTAAGTTTATGTGTGGGAATGTTATTCACGGGTTTCATTTATCTATATATAATATTGCTTGGTGACTAACTGATTGGGTGATTAATCGGCGCCCTAACCAAACTTCTATGGACTGGATAATGAAATTTAGGTGGAACATATCGCTAAATGAAAGAAATTGCGATTTAGACCAAACGCCTGATCCTAAAAACATTTGATTTGAGGTGAACGTTCCTTTTAGAAAACTAAAAATAGGGAATTTATTAGTTTTGTCGAAATTCCAATTACGGAAGTTAGAAGTGGGCGTGGCAATACATCAGAGAAGCAGACGTTTGAAATAACCCCGTCGTCATCTTAGAATCATAAAATTTGGTGTGCATGTTTCTCTTGGAAAATCGAAAATAGTGAAATTAAGATATTTTAAAATGTTAATAAGTGGCGGCAGAAATGGGCGTGCCACTAAAACAGAGAGACTGTCGTTGTGACATAATTATTTTATTTATTATTTTTATTTTTATTCATTATTTCATTTATTTGGCATTTCTTTGCAATCGTATCCCGCACGTAGAAAAGTATTATATATATATGCGCTTCGATCTTCTGCGCTTGTTCTCCAGTTTGTCACATCAAGTTGTGCCAGGTCCTCAGTATCCTGGTCATTTCATCTGAGTTATGGTCGCCCTCTTCTTCGCCGTCCAGCTTTTCGAGCTGGAGCATTTTCCTCCATACGTACAACATGACATAGAAACGCAACCGATGTAGAGCTATTGATTCATACGACGTCGATACTTTGATACTTTCCGTTAACGATGATGGATCCCTACATAGTGTCATAACCCAGGTTTCTGAACCATACATTAAGACAGGCAGAACCAGTATTTGATATAGATGGAAAATCGATAGACGGGAGAAAGCTCCGTCATTTATTAGCTTGCTTGGTCTGTAATAGCATATATTTTGTTGCGGATTTTAAGGCTGAAGTTATTTGTTTTAGAATGGCGAAGCCCTGATAGATAAAATCATCCGACGCTTCGATATTATAGTTGTCCAATTATAATTATAACCAGTAGATTGTCTTTTTGTTGAAACTAATAACTTCGCTTTGTCTTCGTTCAATGTTGGACCCACTTTTGCTGATTCTGAGTTACTGAGTAAGCTGATAGGCTGATGATGATGTCTACGCCATCAGCGTAGGCAAGTAGCATGTAGTTTTTGTTGAATTTTTGCCACTTGTGTTTACAGCAGCTTTCCTTATTATCATCCTCATCAAAATGTTAAAGTCACACAAGGTCGTCGCCTTGTTTTAGTCCTCGTCTGGTATAAAATGGCTTCGTAAGGTCCTTGCAATATTCATTGAAGACTTCGTGTGAGTCAGCATCATTCCGCAAAGTCGTATCGGCTTCGCTGTTATAGTACTAAACACTGCCATGGCTTCGAGTAATTTCTGCCGTATCGGTCTGTCGAAGCAGCTTTATAGCCGACGAAAAGATGATACATGTCGCTCAGCTCAAAATTGTGCACACCTTAGCTGCAACCAGGTAATGATCCGACGTAATGTTAGCACCACCGATCACGCGCCTGTCCATGACACAAGATGCATGCCTTCCATCGGTTACTACATGATCAATTTGATTTTTGGTGTTTTGATAGGGGGGTAGCCAAGTTGCCTTGTGGCTATCTTTATGCTGAAATCTGGTTCCATTCACTATGCTAACCAGCCTCAATTTACCTATCGAGGGACCAAGATCATCTTTCCTTCCTATTTTTGTATTAAAATTTGCCAGGGCAATTTAAATGTCGTGGCCAGGACAGTGGTAGTATGTTTCCTCTAGGCGCTCGTATAAAGAATCTTTCATTTTAAATAAAAATGCATATTTTGTATTCTGTCGGGACATGGACACTAGGGTGGCAGCGAAATCTAAACTTTGGTTTTTCGGTAATGGTAAAATCTAAATATATGAAAATGAGTTTGTGTTTTTTTATTTGTAACTAGTGGGCCCGGCAATGCTTCGCTATTGCATATCCCGTTATATTGGATGTCCCGTTATATTGGAATACAAAGAGTTATTTAATGAATTTTTTTAAAGGTTTTCCCATGTACGTACGCAGGTATCTTAAAAGAGTACACAAAGATGTTTATCATCGATTGATAATATATTATTTTTAACTTCTTGTAAGCGCGGAATACCTTGTGTTATCGAATACATATTGCCATTTTCACCCCCTAAATGTAGAAAAATCCAAACAATGTGTAGCTTATGTTACTCAACCCGCGAGATTCCCTGAAAATTTCATCAAAATCGGGCCAGCCGTTTTCGAGTCCATACGTTACATATATACACACATCCTGTTTTATATATATAGATATTTAGTACCATATAGACTCATAAACGGCTTGACCGATCTTTTTGAAATTTTCACAGAATGAACCTTTATATATATCAAGTGGGCGTGGCTCCTCCCATTGGACCCTATTTTTGAAACCGCAATATCTGGGATTCTGTTCTTCCAATCGCCTTGAAAATATGTGTGATCGTAATCAAAACAAAAAAAAATGGGCGGGTTTGCATCAGTGGGCTTGGTACAAAACTTGAAACTTTAAAAGGCTGTATATCATGAACTATAAGAGATATTGAGCTTATATTTGGTATGTGTTGTTGGTACAGTATGAATTATAGCCGTGGTGGAAATGGGCTGTGTCACGACCCATTTAAAAGAAACCGTTATAACAGCCATGATAATAGTTTGAACATCCTGAAAATTACCGAGGCGCCGCCCACACACGTCAATATTTGGCTTTTACATATTTGCGAGAAAAAATATAATTCCTTATCTATTATATGTAAAAAACATAGGATTTACTAAAGATTTACTAAGAATCTGACCTTTGATCTCTTTGGCGCACGGAAAAAAGTTGTCCGATCTTGCTCAAAATTCCGTCATGTATTTTTTTTTTATATCAAGTGGTACAATATTCCAGTTGGTTTTTTTTTAAATTTCCACAAAAAAAAATCGTCCATACATTTCGCTGCCGCCTTAATGAACACACATCAGCGCGATGTAGAACAAGTTCGTCTTTCCACAGTGCAGCTGTTATTGATATCGTAATTTTAAGTCGCGTTTATCCTTGTCCTGTCCATCCCATCTCTTGGATGAGAGTGATGTCAGCTTTTTTTATTTTTTGAGAGAGTCTGGTCTTTCCAGATGCATATCCTTGAATCATAGTGCATATCCTTAAATCACGTTTGCGGGGATCGTAAACGTTTTAGGTGTTCCGTTTGTTACTTCTTCTTTTTTGTATGTTTCATACCATTATAGGACCTGAAAGCGGGTGGCTAGCCAAATCACCAGGGTTCGGCGCTCACTCTTTGCGGCTATTTATGATAAAAAAATATCACGAAACAAGATCCACTTTACATCACGGCAAAATTTTGTCTTACATTAAAAATTTGTATGAAGGTGATTGATGAAAAATTTAGTAGAAACAGGTGGCAGCATCAGCAGTATGCCTACTATGCTCGCTGACTGCTGCTGGAATATTTTAGGAGACTGCAAGGATATTCAGCATAAAATAATAAAATAACATTATTAACTACTAGAAAATAAATATTTGTTCTCCTTATTTTTCATGTTTTGTGCTTTACTAGTATCAGTTATTGTATTTAGAAAAGACTCTGGAGGATCAAATAAAGTTTCAATTACATTTATGCAAAATGTATTTTAATGCAACATTAAGAAAGGTGAAAAAATTTAAATCCAAATTACTAAAAAACTGTGCCTGATGAAAATATTTGAAATCATGATTCAGATACCCAGAAAAATTAAAAATATTTTTTTTTTTGTAGAACAGTGGAAATTAATAGACATTTCGATTGACTACTCATAAGTTGCTGTCGACAACATCGAAGAGACCGCCGATAAAAGAAATGTAGATGATGGCTGGAGGATATATATGACCGCTGCCCTGCACATGACATTAAAATTGTTCTGGGAGATTTTTATGCTAAAATAGGAAGGGAAGTTGCTCTTGGTTCAGCAGTCGGAAAATTCAGTCTACACAACAACAACGCCGATAACGCATTCAGACTGGTAAGTTTCGCGTCGGCAAGAAACATGGTTGTGAGTGGAACCAGATTCCCGCATAAAGATATCCACAAGGCAACCTGGATATCTCCCGATCAAAATACAAGAAATCTGATTGATCACGTGGTAATTGATGGAAGGCATGTCTCAAGCGTTATGGACGTGCGTGTGATGCGCGGTGCAAATATCGACTCGGATCACCACCTAGTTGCAGCCAAGGTACGCACACGATTAAGTAGAGCTAAAAACACTCGTAATCAAACGCAAAGGAAGCTAGACATCACAAAGCTGCATACCACTGAGATAGCCAATGCCTACTTCAACCAACTCTCTCAATTACTTCATACAAATCCCCCTAGTTCTGATGTTCCCGACATGCAGTGAAAACATAATGCGAATTCTATGACCACTGCCGCAACAACCGTACTGGGTTATGAAAAACCACGCTCTGACAAGCCCTGGTACGATGATGAATGTCGCGAAATGTCTGATGAAATGGATGCTGCATACAAGGCAAAACTGCAGCCAATGGCGACGCGAGCGGTGACGGAGCGTTATAAAGAGAAAAGGAGAGAGATGAAACGCCTGTTCAGACGGAAAAAGCGTCTGTGGAAGAAAAGAGAGAGCCAGGATATCGAAAACTACAGGGATAGAGGTGAGGCCCGAAAGTTCTACCAAAAGGTAAAAAGTAAAGGTTTTGGAACAGGGATCCCCACATGTAAGGACAGAGACGGAAATCTGGTCACGGACACTCAGAGTGTGCTGCAAATATGGAGGGAACACTTTAAATCTCTTCTCGTTCCCGAAGGCAGCATAAGTGACGAAATCGCACCAATCATCGACGATGGAGTAGACTGTCCACCACCGAGCCAAAACGAGATCAGCACGGCAATTGCGCGGCTTAAAAATAATAAAGCTGCGGGAGCCGATGGACTGCCGGCAGAGCTTTTTAAAGCCGGCGGCGATGACCTGGTAACATGCATGCACCAGCTCATAAACACGATTTGGCTCCGGGAGTGCATGCCCGATGATTGGAATCTGAGTGTCCTATGTCGTGTTTAAGAAAGGCGATCCAAGTGTGTGTACCAACTATCGCGGGATATGCCTTTACCCATCGCATACAAGGTCCTGTCTAGTGTGTTATGTGAAAGACTAAAGCCCCTTCTGGCGAAACTGATTGGACCTTATCAGTGTGGCTTTAGACCTGGTAAATCCACCACCGACCAGATATTCATGCTACGACAAATCCCGGAGAAGACCCAAGAAATGCAGATCGATACCTACCATCTGTTCATCGATTACAAAGCTGCATTTGACAGTCCGATACGACATAAATTGTTGGATGCTATGGCTGAGTTTGGTATCCCCGCAAAACTAATTCGACTCTGCGGGATGACACTGACTGACACGAAGTCTTCAGTGAAAATTGGCAAAAATCTGTCAGCGCCATTTTCTACCAAGCGAGGCTTTAGACAAGGCGATAGTCTGTCCTGTGATCTCTTTAACATCGTAATGGAGATGATTATGCGGAAAGCAGCAGTAAACAGGAATGGCACCATATTTAACAAAAGCCACATGTTGCTTACGTATGCTGATGATATCGATATTATTGGATTGCGAGATGTTACTGCGGCTTTTTCGAGCATTGAAAAGCAGTCGGCTGAAGTGGGTCTGGTGATAAACGAGGACAAAACCAAGTTATTTGTTTCAACGAACAAAGAGTCCACTCGTCTGGGATGCTGCGTGAACTTTGACAACTATAATTTTGAAGTGGTAGATGATTTTGTCTACCTTGGCTCCGCCATAAACAAAAATAATAATGTCAGCCTCTAAATCAAAAGACGAGTATTGATCGCAAACCGCTGCTACTATGCGCTAAGCAAGCGATTTTACGACAAAGCGCTCTCTCGAAGAACAAAGATCCAACTCTACCAGACTCTGATCCTACCTGTCTTACTCTACAGCGCAGAATCGTGGGTAATGACACAAGCGGATCAATCTATTCTGGGAGTCTTCGAGAGAAAAATACTCCGCAAAATATTTGAACCCATCATCGTGAACGGCGAGTACCGTCGTCGAATGAATCATGAGCTGTACAACGACATCGACGTGGTCAAGCGCGTTCAAATAGACCGAATGCGCTGGCTTGGACACGTTGTACGAATGGACGAAAACTCTCCGGCTCGAAAAGTCTTCGGCAATAAACTCGATGAGCGGCGCAGGAGGGGGCGACCAAAACTCCGATGGATGGACCAGGTGACGGAAATGTTAAGTAAGCTTGGTATGACGAACTATCTATGGAGCGCAAAAGACCGGAATGGTTTTCTACGTGCGGCTACTGATAGATGAATTTCTGTTGTTGCTGCCAGTTAAGAAGAAGAATATGATGCCTGTGACAGGCCTCAATCTTAGTTCGCCCGCATCGTTGACGTGTACGTTGACGTTCTATACAAATTCGATAAGACATTTTAAATTAACTTTTGTTTCAATATCATAACTACAAAGAACATAATCTCTAAGACAACACGAAATATATCACCTAGTTTCGGCGTATACAAAATCTAATCACTATACTACTTCAGGGTGTGTATGTACTTCCTTTTATATATGTAAACTCTATTTACATAAGTACTTCATAAACAAGGAAGCAATGAATTTCACGAATAATTGTTTTGAGCCGGTTGTTACACGATTTCCAAATGAAGGTTATACATAATATGAAAGAATATGTAATTGCAGTTACTGTTGTTGTTGTTGCCATTGCAAAGTATCGCTACCAGTACGATGAGTTTAAAGAGTTTACCTACAATTCCCATCTTATCACATACAACGCATACGTGTATGTGTTTTTTGTTTTTGTACTGGATTCGTCCAGATGACGTTCGAAACAACAGCGTACAACGGCGGCATCCTTCGCTTAGGTAATGACTGATTGTTATAAATGTATTTTCTGTGAGCAACTTAATTGTAGGGTACTCACTTGAAAAGAATTCAACAACCAGAAAACATGTTTCCCTGCAATAACGCTACCAAAATAGCTGTCGGCTGTAGCAAGAAGACCTTTATTATTGGTGGCTGCTGCCACAGCGGAAATGGCAGCCCATCCAGTTAAATGTTATAGGCGAGACAATTCCGTATGCAATCATATCAATCATATTTCTGTGATTTTTGGAACGGATTTCGCTTTTCCGCCCCAAAATAATCCCCAATATTTGCATAACAGCCAAAGTCTGGCACCTTGTAAAAAAATTCACTAACCTCTCTCCAACTCCGCACATATTTTTTATTCATTTTGTATGTGCTTAAGTTTCATAAAAATCAAATATTCAATTTGTGTCACACATCGTTTTAACCTTTAAGCCCATCAGTTCACTTCATATTGTGGCCTTTATGTTGTTGCTCTTGTGTTGGGTGAGGCTTTATTTCCATAAAAAGCTGGGATGAAAGAGAATGACAAAAAAACCGAACGGTAAATGTAATCCTTGCAGCAACAGATGTATGAAACAACATCACGGGCAACCCTTATGAGTTCAATTTTAAACTTTCAACACAACCAACTTCATACAAACAACGGGGGAAAATCAGAATCATTTCATTTTTTCTTGTGTCATATGTGAGAGTAGCAGTATGAATGTGTAAAAATCGGTATTTGTACATTTTGTACGAGGAAATCTACTGCAGGACATGACAGTGGGCTGGCACGATAAGACTGGCATGTTGGTAAAAAAAATTCAATTCGAAATTATCAGAAAAATTAAATAAATATTCTGAGAAGGCCATATAATTGAAAACCGCAGCTACAACATTACTTCCTTACATGCAAAATGCATTCCTTATATTGAATTTTGGGTGGAGTGGTGAATTCGTTTTCTTTTTTTTGTAGGTCGTCCTTTTGTTGATATTTCATCTTTACATATTTTTGACATATTATTGTATTATTATATAATATACTATTAGAGGTGCGGAGGCGCAATGTTGAGAAACCTAAATATCATACTACAAGCGATGCATCTTAAGGAGTAGGTAACAAAAGTTACTGAAGCTCGACACAAAGACTCTCTTAGTGGCTTAATCAGCCTCAAGAAACGGCGCTGTGACCTATTAAACCAAACTCTTTAAATAAAACAACTATTATGAAAACATGACGAAAAGGAAAAACAAGAAATCCTCCAAATGTTGATGACCCCCCGCAAACTTTATAAGGACCAGGATTTAAGGATATGCACATGAAATGTCCTAACTGTCTACAGAGATGGTGCCTCTATCCAATTGGCGGATGTAGGATATGCGATGTTAGGGACAGGGATGTACACGACGAACAAACTGTGACATTTTTTACAGCTGCCATTCAGACTGACACATATTTGGATGTGGATCATAGTCGGCATGAGACTTCGAAATATGATAAGGTTGAGTAACCCTGTCAGTGATCGAATATCCACTAACCACTTAAAAAAAAAACTTAATTTCCCTTTGCACCCCATGAATGAGGTATGGGATTGCTTCTTGCGTTGTTGTGAATTAACAAGCTTTCTATTTTTAGATTCACAACTAACGGCACCTACTTGTTTATCGACGAATGCGAACGTCACTGTTTGAGAAGCTATTACTAGACACGCCGATGGACTCTACGCTTAATACTGCGAAGTTGTTGTCAACAACATTCGAGGGTAGCCGACAATGAAAGAACAATTTTTTTTTTAAGATGACTGGAGCCAGGTTTTAACCTGCGATCTCCCGCATGGTAGTAGCGTGTTCTAACCACTATGCCACGGCCGGTTTACGTTTATGATTTCTGTACACGTCCCGACGGAAGACAAAGACGAGGACATAAAAATTGTTCTGGGAGATTTATATGCTGAAAGAGAAAGAGGAGATACTCTTGGTCCAGCAGTCGGAATATTCAGTCTACACAACAACACCTCCGATGACGGTTTCAGACTGGTTAGCTTCGCGTCGGCAAGAGACATGGAAGTGATAGGAACCAGATTCCCGCATAAGGAGATCCATAAGGCAAAGTGGATATCCCCTATCAAGAAACAAGCAACCAGATTGATCACATGGTAAACTATAGAATACACGTCTCAAGTGTTATATGCAAATATTGAGTCCGATCATAAGCCAGAGGCCAAGTACCTTCCATTATAGTTGCGAGTTATACCCATCATTCAACGGAAGCCGAACGCAGAGGAAGCTAGGCATCGCAAAGCTGCAAGCACCGCGATAGCCAAGGCCTACTCCAAACAACTATCTCTCAATTACTGTAATCAAATCTTCATAATTCTAATGTTGCCGACAGTCGGTTGCAGCACGTTGCGAATTCTATGCCGCAACTGTCGCACTGAGTTATGAAAAACTACGCTTATACAAGACCTGGTACGATTACGAATGTCGCTTAATATCTGAGGAAAAGGGATGCTGCATACAAACAGAAGAGGTGGTAGATAAAACGCCTCTTCAGGGGGAAAAAGCGTCTATGGAGCAAATAGTGAACTAGGACATCGAAAATTGCAGAGATTGAAGTGAATCGAAAAAGTTCAACCAAAACGTAAAAGCAAATCTTTTGGAACAAGGAAGAGGTGGAAATCTGATCAGGAACACGCAGATTGTAATGAAAATATGGAGGGAACACTTTCGTACCCTGCTCGTTCCCGAAGGCAGCTTAAGTGACGAAATCATGGTTATATCAGTGTAACTTTAGACCTGGTAAATCCATTCACATACCGACAAATCAGGAGAAAACCCAAAAAAATGCAAATCGAAAGCTGCATTGGACAGCCCTAAGCCGTAGAAATTATTATGTGCTATGGCTGGGTTTGCTATCCCCCCGAAACTGATGTGCTAACCGATGCCAGATGGGTTATGTTAGTAAGGCCGCCGAGTTCGGAATAGCTCACGTGGGTCCTAGTATAAGTACCGTTGTGATACCATTTCCAAATTTTGACACCAATTATTCCTATTCAATTCCGTCAACGTCGCTCTCAAGCCATTTCGTTGCTCTGATGAAGGTATGGATGTTCCGCAAATCGTCTACTGATAGATCAGTGTTGACCACAAGTGTCCGATGACCAAACTTCGCAAATCCTATGTCACCAACAGCAAGGCAGTGACATATAAGATGATAGGTGGTCTCTTCTTCTTCTTTATCATTGCAGCTTCTACAAAAATCGTTGTGTAGAAGTTTTAACCTTTTCAAGTGTTTGCCAGCCGACCAGTGACCAGTTATTAAAGTTATGATGTTCCTAAAAGGGATCCTAGACAGGTTCGGCGCAAATCGTGTCCTCTGTATATCCATAGTAGGCCAAATTTGTTTGGTCGCCGTGCAAGTAGGTTCATTCACCAATCTTTCCTTAGCAATGAGGTTCAGTTTATCCGAAATTCTAGGTGATGACGGTCCTTTGATTACCGTATATGTCCCCATGACCTGGAACCCATGTTAGGGTAACCGTCGAATGTCTCGCTATCTCCACCAGAGACGACCGGAATTCTCGAACATTTCTCGAAGTGGTGTACATGTTCTCCAGGGATAGGATAGCCGCTATACTATCAGTTAGTAAATGAATATTGCCGCCCAATATCCCACTATTCTGAATTTTGTCTACGGCTATTCTAATTGCCGCTATTATGTTTATGCTACAGTGATTCGGTAGCCTGATCGATAGTCAACTCCTCCGAAAAGATTCCACAGCCCGCTCTATCCCTTAATTTCGAACCATCCGTGAAAATCATTCCCAAATCCTCCCAAAGTGAAGCGCATTGTCGTCATAGTAGGACCTATCGAGGATGTTCCTCGTGAAACACGGATCGAATGCAGGTTCTGGTATGGTGTACTCCGTGTGAAACTTCACATTGGTTAAGTTAAGAATTTAAGTTGGAGTACTTCTAAGTGCCCCTGTTATCATGATTGCTACCATTCTCATAATGATGACCGATTCCAAGTCTTCAGTGGAAATTGCGGCATTTTCAGACATTCAGCAGCAGTCGGCAGAAGTGGGTCTGGTGATAAATGAGGATACAAAAGTTATTTGTTTCATTGAACAAAATGTCTAATTGTTTAAGACGCTGGGTGAACTTTGACATCTAAAGCTTTAAATTGGTTGATGATTTTGTTTACCTTGGCAACCTCGTATACAAAAATAATAATGTCGGCCTGGAATTCAAGAGGCAAGTATTGATCGCAAACCGCTGCTACGCGATTTGCGCTAAGCATGCTATTTATGACATAGTCCTCTGTCGACGAACAAAGATCCAACTCTACCAGACACTGATTTGTTTACAGCGCCGTATCCGGGGTAATGACGAAATCGAATCAGTCTATTCTGGAAGTCTTCGAGAGAAAAATACTTCGCAATATACTTAGACCTATAATCGTTGACGGCGAGTACCGTTGTCGAATGAACAATGATATGTATGATCTGTATAACGACATCGACGTAGTCATGCGTGTACAAATAGACAGAATGTACCGCTGGCTTTGAATAGATGAAATGCTCCAGTTTGAAATGTCTTAGGCAATAACATCCATGGACGGCTCAGGCGGAGTGACCAAAACTTCGTTGGATTGAGTATGTGAAAGAGTTGTTAACTAAACTTGGTGTGACGAATTTGCTACGGATCAATTAAGAAAATATATGTGTTGAAAACCGTTAACCTAGTATTGGAGGCGGTACGCCCACCAATCCGATCGCTTCCATTATTTGGCCAATTACTCATTTTAGTAAAAATGGAAGACACTCAAAGTATCGAAGCTCTTACATTCATTGCCCATTTTGTTCCTGATATTGACAGTAAGATTCTCTATAAGTTTCAGGAAGTTAATTAGTGTAGTCTCCTATAAGGTACAAACAAACAAACAAACTGCAAACGTAAGATGATAACGACACCTACTGGGTCAAATTGTGAATCTAAACCATCACCAAGTGTTTATATAAATAAAAGTTGAAGATTGTGACAAACAACTTTAAATCGTCAGACCATTTTACACAAAATTTAATTTGATTTCAGATTTAACTTAATAATTTAACTAATTTGAGAGTACTGAAAACACTTTGCCCGAGCTTGTTATGTACCTCAGATATAACGAACTTTTTTTATATTCAAATATATTTCCGATTTTACTTTATACAACTATAAATTAAATTTTATACAAAATATTTTTTTATGAGCTTTTTATTAGATATAACTAATTAATATCCCTCTTAATATTTTACAATTCTTGTTCTCTCACATCAACCACTGTGCGCCAACAGTCACAAAGGTATCACCATCGTTTGTTTACAATTTTTTTGTTGTTGTGTGTTGTCAATTGGCATTCATGCGCTTAAATAATATATTTTTTCACGCTTTCATTTGGTAAACACTTTATGGAATACAAAACAATCTCTGATATTCTGTTCTACCGGATATTGAGGTAACATGTATTCTGGCCTTAGCCAGAACGTACACAGATACGTACATAGCCATTTGTATGTAAACTTGGTGTAACACATGAATGGGGTATCCTTGTGCTGGCGCTACTATCTCTTACCCTTGTTGCAACAATTTTATACCCATTCACTAGTATTTCTCTTTATGGCCCAAAAGTGAATTTTTATTTAAGTTAAAGTTTTTTTTTCTTCTATTTAACAAAAAACGTAGAGGATAAACCTGCAATTTTTGTTGCTGTTGTTATCATCCATGATTTTGTTGATTTGAATATGTTGTGGAATATTTGTTTGTTGTTGTTGCGGTACGCACGCTGTATATGTTAATATATTCCAAGGTGTTTGTTTCAATTTATTTTGGGACTGTTGTGGGTCCACATATTCATTTATAAACTAACAGGTGTTGCCAAATTTGGTATATCTGTACTGAATACTTAAGTGAATGAATGGTTTGAAAGGTTCATAAAGTTTTTTCTGGGCTTTTTCTAAGAAAATATTACTTTAATATTTCAACAAATCGTTTCGGATAAGTTTCAATTTATTAAATTCCAGTTGAATGTTGTTTTTGAGATGTGGAATGTTTTTGCTGGTGTATGTATATACAAAGCCAAGTTGGAAGTCAAATCAAAATGGTTAGTTTTGGAAAAGCTAAATGATGTGGAAGGCATGTCTCAATGATACTGTTCTAAAAGGAATTAAATGTCTAAACAATCTTTGAGTTTTTGCTAGACTGATAACTATCTTTTACATTTTTATGTTTATATCAAAGGAAGTACTTAAAGTCTGGACTAACTATTGAAATAAATATCGGGAATGTTGAAGGTTTATTTAAAAAAAAAAAAACTTTGGTGCAAGAAGAATTGTCTACAAGATATTGACAAGTTTTTCTTTTATTAACTGCCACTGAATTGTTTAAAAATATTCTTTTTTACACTTTAATCATGAAGTGGGAAGTTTTTTCCCTTGTATTTATAAAAATAACTTCAACTTCAAACTTCAATAAAAATTTAATACGACATATTATTACATATTTTCTTAAACCTATTAAAATGTTTGGTACATTGTACAGTTAACTTACCGTATTTTTGGTATGAGAGGTCGCAGGTTCTGGACATACGTTTTCAACCGATTTTGCAAGACATTGAAATTGCGGTAATCTGTAATTAAAATAAGATACACAAATTAAACACATTTTTATTTAGTAATTTGAAAGAAAATTGGAGAGATAAATATAATTTTGAAACAAAAAAAATCTGAATAATCAGATTTGATCAAATCACCATGAGCTCATAACGCTGTGGAACACGTTTGTTTGATTGTCGGGGGGATGATAAATTCTAAGTCAGGGTGAAAGTACTAACTAGGCCAGTATAATAAAAACCCCCAAATAGTTTGGCAGTTCAACTTTTTTTATGACAGGGTGGAGGTAGCTGACCAGTGTAGTAAAAACCGCAAAGGGTTTTTTTCTTGTTACTTATTGGCATTAGCAACAAAAATTCATCTATCAGTAGACGCACGTAGAAAATATTTCCAATCGCTTCGGTCCTTTGTCGTCCGTAGACAGTTTTCCACAACAAGTTTAGATGACAGCTCTTTGATCTGGACCATCCAACAAAGTTTTTGTCGCCCATCGAGTTTATTGACGAAGACCCTTCGAGCTGGGACATTTTCATCCCGCATTCGGTTTTTTCAATGCTTGTGGTTTATTCGACAACGACACTCGCCGTTAACGATAATGGGTCCAAATATTTTTCGAATTATTTTTCTCTCGAAGACTCTTAGAATAGATTGTTCCGCTTGTAATCATTACCCGGGATTCTGCGCTGTATAGCGAGACAGGTAGGATCATTGTCTGGTAAAGATGGACCTTTGATTTTTAAGAGAGAGCTTTGTCATTAAATCGCTTGCTTAGGGCATAGTAGCAGCGAGTTGGGATCAATAATCGTCTCTTGATTTCCAGGCTGACATTATTATTTTTGTTTTTTTTGCGGCGAAAACAGACAAAATCTTCTACAACTTTGATGTTATAGTTCTCACCGTTCACTCAGCATCCCAGACTATCTTTTCGTTGAAACAGATAACTTGGGTTTGTCCTCATTTATTACCAGACCCACTTTCGCCGACTGCTTTTCAATGCTCGAAAAGGACGCAGTAATATCCCGCAATCCACGGTCAATGATCTATATCACCGGCATATGCGAGCTACATGAGAATATGGTACCATTCCTGTTTAAAGCAGTCTTCCTAATGATCACTCCATTACGATGTTAAAGAGATCGCATGATAGACTATCGTCTTGTCTAAAGCCTCGCTTGGTATGTGGAAAATGGCTTTGTCATATTTTTGCCTAGTTTCACTGAAGCCTTCGTGTCCGTTAGTGGTATCCCATCACCACTGGCGTTGCCATTGGCTGCTGTTTTGCAAACTTTTTTTAAGACCTTTTATATTTTTTTGCATATCTTGATGTTTGTTCGCTTAATTTTTCAGCTATAACTCAAGATTTATTGATGATTTCTCATTTCGTGCTTTTGCAGAATTGTAGAGAACGCCAAACCCTCGGGAGGGCTTTAATATACTGATCTAGTACCTTCACTCTGACCTGGAATTTCTCACCCCCACCGGATTGGCTGCTGCACTGTGTTATTAAACCATTAATCCACAATATTAGAATGATGTGCGTATGATTAATAAGAAGAACCGCTTAAAATTATATTACTCATACGTTGTAAATTCGTATGTAGCGAGTACAATATGCACAATTGCTGCATATGTACAGGGTCAGGGTCGTCATTCAATATCATCAGCTATGACCAGTTTTTTACATATCACAGATGACAGCGTATATATGGCAACAAATTTGGAGTTAATGGGTTATTATGAGAAAAAAGGATAAATCACAATTTTCTGAAGATTTCATTCGATAATATTAGTCCAACTTGATTCTTTACATATGGGTATTAATTTAAATTACACTTTGCAGCCGGTGTTCTGACTACGACCCACGGGTCCCCTAACCGAGTTATACATACTTTTTATGATTCCTATAATCAGTATTAATAAACTGAAACGTAGCACTGAAGTAGCGGACGCCTACTCCAACTACCTAACTTAACTGCTACGGAATGATCCAACCCCTGAGAATATTACGTCGGAGTGGTAATATATAACTGACAATGTAGAGCGGACTGCGAGAAGCGTACTTGGATACTCAAAGCTGCCTCAAGATGATGCCTGGTACTATGATGATTGTCGCAATGCCACGAGAGAGACGGGTGATGCATAGACGCATACAGAGCGAAACTGCAGCCAATGGCAACGTGAGCTATTCGTCACCGGCACATGGAGAAGAGACGAGAGGCAACTTGTATCTTTAGACGGAAAAATTAAAGAGCTAAAGAAGAGGCAGGATGAGTGCGCAGAGTTGCTCCGAAGTAGAGGGGAAGCCCGAAAAGGCAAGAATGCTTAAAACAGGGTAGCCCTCCTGCAAGGACAACGATGGCCACCTAGTAACGGACCCGGATAACGGTCTGAAGATATGGAGAGACCATTTCATAAATCTACTGGATACGGACACCACTCCAGAAGACCCCGCTCAAATCCATGACGATGGTATTAACTGTCTACCTCCGAGCCAGAGCGAGATACGTGTGGCAAAATAACAAAGCGGCTGGAGCCGATGGTCTCCCTGCTGAATTGTTTAAGTCAGGTGGGAAGGATCTGATTAGGGACATGCATCAGCTCATAGAGGACATCTGGTTAGAGCAGAGCATGCCCAGGGATTTGAGTCTCAGTCTGTTATATCCTGTATACAAGAAAGGAGATCGTAGTGAGTGTAAGAACTACCGTGGAATAAGCCAATTGCCAATTGCCTACAACGTCCTTTCGAGCATATTGTGTGAACGTCTTAAGCTAATTGTAGAAAACATAATAAGACTTTATCAGTGCGACTTCAGACCTGGTAAATCTACAAAGGATCAAATATCACTTTACGAGAAATCATGGGAAAAAATCTCATGAAAAGCATATCGACACCTACCACCTCTTTTTCGACTACAAAGCTGCCTTCGACTCTACGATAGGGAGTTAGTTATACGAAGCCATGTCTGAGTTTGTCTGATAATTCGACTTTGCAGATGTACCTTGCAAAAGAACAAATCGTCGGTTAAGATTGGTAAGAATCACTTTGAACCATTCAACACGGAAAGAGGTCTCAGACAGGGTGATAGCTTGTCCTGTACTCTCTTTAATATAGTTATGGAGAAGGTGATGAGAAAGGCTGGTATCAACACGTCTGGCACCATATTCCACAAGAACCAAATGCCACTAGCCAATGCCGATGATATAGACATAATTTCTCATCACTGGAAAAGGAGTCAGCAAAAATTGGTTTAGCGGTCAACGAGGACAAAACAAATATAATAAAAAGTCCTCGCGATGTGGACGCACCGTGAACGTTGCCAATTATTGTTTTGAGGTAATAGAAAGAAAAATAGTGTCATCCAAGAAATCAAGCGAATAATAGTGCTCGTCAAAAGAAGTTTTTACGGACTTCGCCAGCAATTTAGTAATACCGTCTTATCTCGTGATTCTAAGAAACAGCTGCACCAGGTGTTAATTTTATCCGTTCTGTAGTATGCTGCCAAATTGTGCTTACGACAACGGGCATACAAAACCTGAGAGTATTTGAGAGAAAAGTACTCCGAAAAATATATGGACCTATCTGCGTCGGCGGCGAGTTTCGCCATCGGATGAACCATGAGCAGTATGAGCTTTACCACGACATCTACTTAACTAAAAGATTCAGAATCCAACAACTACGATAGTTGGGACATGTTGCTGGAATGGATGTAATTGCTCCAGCGAGAAAGGTGTTTGAGGGACGGGAGACCCGCACTTGGTTGGAAGAACCAAGTGGACCATCTGGTAGTTCTAACTGGAGAACGCACGCAGAAGACTAAAGAGTTGTGTAATTCTTCAATTTTTCTTCAGGCCTCTAATTTATGAACCACGTTCGAAAGTTTAAATGGGCCACTTAAGTAAGAAAGTAAGACAAGTGGCATATAAAAAAATGAACATATATGTATGTGTGCAATTCGACGGGGGTTCTGACTACCGAAAAAAGTTATATCGTTCGAAAAAAAGTTATACGTGTCCCGACGTTTCGCAGGGTGACAACTAGGGTTCGAGATATATCGATATGAAGTTAGTTAGAAACATTTAACATTTTTTTATTTTGGTCCCCATACAACGAAATGGTAAGTAGAAGTTGGCGCCGGGGATCATGGGGCTCTGGCGGGTCAAATCCGGAACTCCTTGGGTTCTATGATGACCCGCGGGTGCGGGTACTCAAATGAAAAATATTTTCCAAAACGAATCCAACGGCGTATTTTGCAAGGAAAATTTAAATTTTTATCAGTTAGGAGTTACCCAAGTTATCCTACCCACAAACATGGCTCAATCGTCTTAACAAGTCCTGAAACGACTTTGGTCTTAAGATACGTCTGATTAAATACCTTACACTTTTTTTCGTATCAAATGATAACCTCATCGTAAATACACAGTGCAACAAATGGTAGGTGTCAACAATTGGCGGGGGTTCTGCTTATTGGGGAGTTATATCGTTCACAAAAATGTTATATATGCTCCGGCGTTTCGCTGGATCAGTTCTACGAATCAAGATATATCGATGTGAAGTTAGTCAGTATCGTATAGGGGAAATTTTTGTATTTTATGCCTTTTTTTCTAAATGTCCGAATATCGCAAAGTGATGTAGCATAGTTACTAAGGTAACCGGTAACCAGAACCCCCGCCTATTCGGACAGTCGCAAAGTGATGTTTTGTATCATATATACGTGGTAATGGGACCGGCCGTGGCATAGTGGTTAAAACACGCGACTACTTTGCGGGAGTTCCGTGGTTCGATTCCCGGCCCCAGTCATCTAGATTTCCTTTCATTGCCAGGCCTCTCGATGTTGAAGACAGCTACTTCGCAGTATAGTCTCAAGTCAATGGGCAATAAAAGTAAAAACTTCTCAAACAGTGATGTTTGCATTCGTCGATAAACATGTAGGTGCCGTTTGTTGTGAATGTAAAATAAAAAGCGTTTAATTCACAACAACGCGAGAAGCTATCACATACCTCATTCATGGGGTAGAAAGGGAAATTAAGTTTCTAATGTTCGACTCAAAATGGAAGGACTCGTTAAGATGAAATATTAATTTGGAATACTAATTTTACTCCAATTTTGTGTGGAATAGATACCAAGATTCTGTCAAGTACCTCAACTTTAAAAGATGTCCATACATTATACTATTGTGCTTTACAATTGAACGGTCTCGATCCTCTATATCTACGATTACATTATGTAACATTCATGATTGATTCATTTGATTTGCATACATAAATTTTTCTATAAAAATAAAAATAGTGAAGCCAGCAAAATATAAGTAATGTCACTTTCTAATTTGATTCCGATCTGTTGCATTCATCCATTTTTGATTAATTTTCATTACATAATGTACCTGCATGGAAACCATATCGAAGCATATCGTTTTTATTGTAAATCAAGCATGACCACTGACCATAAAGTAATCAATTGTCACACGAGTCTTCAATGGAGGCAAAACACGGTTTGTCCCTGAGTTAAAACTGTCACCAGTAAATGATTTTTTGTTTTCGATATGTGATTAATTTGCTAGGCTTTTCCACATAATCGATTTTATTTACTACAATATCATAAATATAATAACACTTTATGACAAGTGCGGCGACGGATGATGCGAAAGCCACAGAAAGGAAAGTTGGTTGCTCTGCTCTTCTTTAAAGAAAACAGTCATTATTACAAGTGATCTGTTAAAGCTGCTACATATCAGTGCTGCTGTTCCAGCGACAACGAAATACGAATATCACAAATCTATTGAAAAAGCCAAGAGAAAAATAACAACTCAAACAAATGTGAAAACTGACAAACTTGAAAACGGTAGCTACTATAGATGGTGTGCACCTCGAGCGCTATTCGTACATCGTAGAGATACAGAAAACATTAGTTGTGTCAAAAAAAAAAAAACAAAAAAAACATCTTCAACATGAAAATGCAACGGAAGTTATAAAACTTAATGGAGGAAAGAAGAACAAACTTCTTCAGCCAGGCTTAGGGGCCTCAACTTGGAGCGCTAAGAGCGATATACAAAAACATAACAGACAATGCCACCAAGATTGACATAATAACTGATAGACAGATGGATGGATGAATGAGTGTACGAAATACAACGGACGGACCATCGGAGAAATACAGGCAAAAACAAGGTGTAAAAACAGAAGGCAATGGTTTGACACAACATTGAATAAAGTACAAGAAAAAACATAAATGTAAAGCACAACGAAATACAGAAAAAGGAATAGAACTGATAATGATAGAGTTGCCAGAGTGAATATTGAAAGTATGCTGAGTAATTCGGTTGTGTATTTAATACTAATCACAGTATGGGAATAACTTAACCACTAGTTCACAACTAGTTGCAGGATAAAATAAAAAAATTAGGTTATCTCAGTAAAATAGTGGGTAAAAATTCCTTCAAACTTAAAAATAGTGAAAAAAAACACGAGACAAAAACTAACACGTGACAAATTATCTATATAAATGTATATATCTATAGAAAGGTCTATGATTTTTCTTTCCAAATCCGTTAAGAAATCAAAAGGGTTAAGAATTGACTGAGTTATAAGTTCATAAGTCAGTAAAGATCCGAAAATCCGTTTTTTTACCGTAAGTCAAGGTTTTGAGGGTGTTAAGAAACTTTGGTATACAGGTCATGTTGTACTCGACCAGACCTACAACATGCACTAGGTCACTCCCCGAGTTCCAAATGACTGTCACATAGTATAATTATTTCTTTGCAATAAACTTACTTACTTACTTAATTACTTAGCTGGTACTTCTATGCAATCCCAGTGGATTATATACCGCACGTAGAAAAATATTATAAGCGCCTCGATCTTCTGCGCTTCTTCTCCAGTTAGTCACACCGAGTTCTGTAAGGTTCTCAGTAACCTGGTCTTTCCAACGGAGTTTAGGTCGTCCTCTTCTGCGCCGTCCATCGAGTTCATTGTCGAAGACTTTTCGAGCTGGAGCATTTTCGTCCATGCGTACAACATGACCTAGCCAACGCAACCGTTGCACCTTAATGCGTTTGACCACGTCAATGTCAGTGTACAGCTCGTACAGCTCATGATTCATACGACGCCGATACTCTCCGTTAACGATGATGGGCCCATATATTTTACGGAGTATTTTTCTCTCGAATACCGCCAGAACCGATTCATCCGCTTGTGTCATAACCCAGGATTCTGAGCCATACATTAGGACAGGTAGAACCAGTATCTGGTATAGCTGGAGTTTTGTTCGTCGAGAGAGGGCTCTGTCATTGAATCGCTTGCTTAGTCCGTAGTAGCATTTATTTGCAAGCAGGATTCTTCTCCGGATTTCTAGGCTGACATTATTTTCTTTGTTGATGGCGGAGCCTAGGTAGACAAAATTATCTACCACCTCGAAATTATAGTTGTCAACGTTCACGCAGTTTCCCAAATGAGTAGATTCTTTGTTCGTTGAAACTAATAACTTCGTTTTGTCCTCGTTCACCGTTAGGCCCATTTTCGCTGATTCCTTCTGAATACCTGAGAAGGCTGCAGTCACATCCCGCAGTTTTCGACCGATGATGTCTACGTCATCAGCGTACGCGAGTAGCATGTGGCTTTTATTGAATATAGTGCCACTCGTGTTTACTGCAGCTTTTCTCATTATCATCTCCATCACAATGTTGAAGAGATCGCACGATAGGCCGTCGCCTTGTTTTAGGCCTCGTCTGGTATAGAATGGCTCCGTAAGGTCCTTGCCAATCTTCACTGAAGACTTCGTGTCAGTCAGCGTCATTCCGCAAAGACGTATCAGCTTCGCTGGAATACCAAACTCAGCCATGGCTTCAAGTAATTTCTGCCGTATCGGGCTGTCGAAGGCAGCTTTATAGTCGACAAAAAGATGGTACGTGTCGATCTGTTTCTCTTGGGTCTTTTCCAGGATTTGCCGAAGTGTGAAAATCTGGTCAGTTGTTGATTTTCCAGGTCTAAAGCCACACTGATAAGGTCCGATCAGGTTGGATAACACTGGCTTTAGTCTTTCACATAGCACACGCGACAGGACCTTATATGCGATGGGTAAAAGGCTGATCCCGCGGTAGTTGGAGCACACACTTGGATCACCTTTTTTCAGCACAGGACATAATACGCTTATATTCCAATCGTCGGACATGCACTCTTTAAGCCAAACCGTGCGCAGGAGCTGGTGCATGCTCGTTATCAACTCCTCGCCACCGGACTTGAAGGGCAGACCGTCGGCACCGGCTGCTTTGTTATTTTTCAGCCGCGATATTGCTCTTCTTACCTCGGCTTGACTTGGTGGGGCAATCTAAGCCGTCGTCGACAATTGGCGTGATAACTTCACGTGCGCTGCCTTCTGGAACCAGCAGTTGCTGGAAGTGTTCTCTCCATATGTGCAGCACACTCTGCGTATCCGTGACCAGATTTCCATCACTGTCCTTACAGGTGGGGAGGCCATTACCGTATCCATTTGCTCTTACTTTCTGGTAAAATTTTCTGGCCTCACCCCTATCCCTGTATCGCTCTATATCCTCGCTCTCCCGTTCCTTCATCTGACGTTTTTTTCGCCTAAATAGCTGTCTCGCCCGTTTTACTTTCTCCTTATGCCGTTCCCTAACAGCACGGGTTACAATTGGCTGTAGCGTTGCCATGTAAGCAGCATCCTGTTCCTCAGACGCTATGCGACATTCTTCATCGTACCAGGATTCGTCTAAACGCCGCTTTTCATATCCTAGCACGGTTGTTGCGGCGGTTGCCATGGAATGCGCAATATGCTGCCACTGTGTATCGGGAACGTCAGAAGTAGAGGCGTTGTGTCGTAAAAGTTGGGAGAGTTGGTCGGAGTAGGCAGTAGCTATCTCTGGGGTTTGCAGCTTCGCGATGTCCAGCTTTCTATGTGTTTGGTTACGTGCGTTTTTCGCTCTACTCAATCTTGTGCGAACCTTGGCTGCAACAAGGTAATGATCCGAGCCAATATTAGCACCACGGATCACACGCACGTCCATGACACTAGATGCATGCCTGCCATCAATTACCACATGATCAATTTGATTTTTGGTGTTTTGATCGGGGGATAGAAAAGTTGCCTTGTGGATATCTTTGTGCTGGAATCTGGTTCCACTAACTACCATGTTCCTTCCCGCTGCGAAGCTAACCAGCCTAAATCCGTTGTCTGACGTGTCGGTATGCAGGCTGAATTTACCGATCGATGGACCAAGAACATCTTCCCTTCCTATTTTTGCATTAAAGTCTCCCAGAACAATTTTAATGTCGTGGCCAGGGCAGTGGTCGTATGTTTCCTCTAGGCGCTCGTAAAATGCATCTTTAATCTCATCGTCTTTATCTTCCGTCGGGGCGTGTACACAAATCAGCGTGATGCAAAAATATTTCGCCCGGATGCGAATGGTGGCTATACGGTCACTTACAGGGTTAAACCGCGAGACCAGGTGTCGAAGTCTCTTGCCGACTATGAAACCACATCCAAATTCGTGTCTTTCTGCATGGCAGCTGTAAAAGATGTCACAGTTCTTTTGTCGTGTGCATCCCTGTCCCGTCCATCTCATTTCCTGTATGGCGGTGATGTCAGCCTTGTATTTGTCGAGGGCATCCGCCAGTTGGATAGAGGCACCATCTCTGTAAAGAGTTCGGACATTCCAGGTGCATATCCTTAAATCATGGTCCTTAAATCGTTTGTGGGGGTCGTCAACATTTGGGGGGGTTCTTGTTATATTTATTCTCCGTGTTTTCATAATAAATTTTGTTTAAGGAGAGTGGCTTATCAGGCCACCGCTCCCGATCCTAGTTTCTTGGGGCTGCCAAAGCCACTAGGAGAGCCTATGTTGAGCTTTAGTAACTTCTGTTACCTACTTCCTAAGACGCATCGGTGGTAGCATGCCGATTAGGTTACTCAACGTTTCGCCTTCTAACTCTAGCTAACTTCAAAGCGGTTGCTTTAAAGTCATTGCCCAGGTAATACTTGGTCTAAGACCGGAAGTAGTTAGCTGCTTGGACAGTGCCGCAAAGGAATCGATTCTGGTCACTCCCAAGTGAGTGACAGTCAGTAACTTTCAGCCTCTGGGCAAAGTCCCATTCTTTGCAATAAACAGTCAATATTATAAATTAAAATAGGAATAGTTTGGGTGCCGTTGGGGATGTAAAGTGAATCTTGCACGTAGTGACACCTGGGCAATGTTTAGTGATATTTTTATAATGAATAACGGGTGCCGTTGGGGATGTAAAGTGAATCTTGCATCTCAAGCCGACTCACAACCTCCTTCGTGCTGGCACCTGGGCAACGGTGTTCGTGATATTTTTTATCATGAATAGCGGCTGATAGCGAGCGACGAACCCTGATGGTTGGAATATACCTGCCTCCAGATCCTTTAAAGGCTATGAAATCACCACAAAGAAAAGTTGGCGAGAGACTCAGACATCTTGGCTCTCGATTCAATCCTGTTAGTGATAAAATAGCCGAAATCCGCATCAAGGCGGTTTGTGCTCATGCCTCGACGGAAGATAATGACGAGGACAAATTAACATTGTTCTGGGAGACTTTAATGCAAAAATATAAAGGGAAGATGTTCTTGATCCATCGATCGGTAAATTCAGTCTTCATACCGACACGTCAGACACAGGTTTAGGCTGGTTAGCTTCGCAGCGGGAAGGAACATGGTAGTGAGTGGAACCAGATTCCAGCTCAAAGATATCCACAAGACAACTTGGCCTTCCCCCGATCAAAACACCAAAATCAAATTGATCATGTGATAATTGATGCGTGTGGATGCAGCTAAGGTGCGCACAAATATAGAGCAGAGCAAAGAAAGCTCGTAACCAAACACAAATAAAGCTGGACATCGCAAAAATGAAAACCCCAGAGATAGCCAATGGGGCTCCAGCTGTCCCAACTACTACGACACAACGCATCTACTTCTACGGCTGAATAAAAAAGAGCCGGTGCCGATAGACTTCCAACAGAGCTAAGCACCTCCTAAGCACGGTTAGGCTTAACGAGTGCATGCTCGCTGATTTGAATCTAAGCGTATTATATCCGATGCTAAAAAAAAGATGATCCAAATGTGTGCTCCAACTACCGCTGGATCAGCCTTTTACCCATCGCATATAAGACCCTATCGAGTGTGCTATGTGAAAGACTTTAGACCTGGTAAATCAACGACTGACCAGATATTCACACTTTGGCAAATCCTGGAAAAGACCCAAGAGAAACAGATCGACACGTACCATCTTTTTGTCGACGATAAAGCTGCCTTCGACAGCTCGATGAGGCACTCGAAGCTATGGCTAAGTGTGGCATTCCAGCGAAGTTGATACGTCTTTGCAAAATAACAACAAAAGTCATATGCTACTTGAGAACACTGATGACGTAGACATGATCGGCCGAAGATTAAAGGATGTGACTGCAGCCTTATCAGGTATATAAAAGGAATCAAAAAAATGGATATAAAGGTGAGAACGAGGACAAAACTAAGTTATTAAATTCAACTAACAAAGAATGTACTCGTTTAGAACGGCGCGTAAACTTTGACAACTAGTATTTCGACGTAGTAGGCAATTTTATTTAGCTGTGCTCCATCATCAATAAAAATTAATAGCGTCAGCCATGAAATTCGTAGAAGAATCCTGCTTGCGAATATATACTACAAGTCAACCATTGTTGTTTAGCTCTCATTTTTTTTGTAAATAAAAAACTTCGATTCTTTTTTTGATTATTTTTATTTAAATCTTAAGAACTTTATTGGATAAGTCAAGAAGATGATATCTGCCACTTCGACGAGAACTTTGGGCGACAAATTCTCGCACTCTCGTCGAATGTAGATCTTGAGGGCTTCCAGGGTCTCGGGTTGTTCATTAAACCACGGGACTTCAAAAACCCCTACAAAAAAGTCTGGAACGGTCAAAAATAAACCCATCTTCCACCTTGTATTACAGACTAATACAGCAATTTAATGACAAAGTCCTCTCTTAACGAACGAAAATACTATTCCAGATACTGGTTCTACCTGTCTTGATGTATGGTCCAAAATCCTGGATTATTATACAAGTGGATGAATCGGGTCTGCCGGTATGAGAGAGGAAAACACTAAAAAAAAATATGGGCCCAGTATCGGAAGAAGAATATCGACTTTTTTGAGAGGAGAGGGAAACAGTAATACTAATCTTTCCTTTCTCGGACTGATTAAATCAGAAAATTATGTGTGATGTTACTATTTGAAAAATTACACGGTCCGGCTGGGCTTAGAACTGGCCACTTTCGCCATACGCGTTTCAGTTTTGTTTAGAAGACTCATCAGAGACGTCGCTTTAACGAACTCAAGGCACTTGCTTTCAACCTTTCTCATATCACACATGTTCATGTCACACATCGATGTCGTATGAATCATTAGCTGTACGAGCTGTATACCGACATTGACGTGGTTAGACGCATCAAAGTACACCGGTTGCGTTGACTAGGGCATGTGTACGCATCGATAAATATGCTCCAACTTGAAAAGTTTTGGACAATGAAATTGAAGAACGGCGCAGAAATGGACAACCAAAACACCGCTGTAAATACCGGCTTACTGGGATTTTACAAAACTTGGTGTGACAAACTGGAGAAAAAAATGCGCTGAAGATCTAAGCGCATATAATACCTTTCTACATGTGGGATATAATCCTAACAAACGATTGCACAGAAGTGCAATGTCGATAATTTCAGTAATCCAGATTTTTGCGTCGTCTCAAAAATCACAATCTCGACTATAGTCATTGTCGGTCCATCCCATGACGAATTTTTCCAAACTTTTTGCATTACTGGCCGATTTAGACCGTACTGTCGCTCATATCCATCTCAAAACACAATAGTGGCTTGTAACCGGTCATCAACGATTATGATTAAATGCCTCTTAAGTTTTTATATCTTAACACCAATTTATACCTACAATGCACTTTTCAACCTTCAATGTATTTGTATAAAAGTTACAATATTAAAAATTGTACACAAAATAGCCATGGGGCAACACTGACAATACAAATACCAACCCATAAAGAATGAAAAGTATGGCAAAATGTCAGAAAACCAAAAAATTTACGCGAACGAAAACACCACGAAAAGAAGAATTACAAACAAAAAAACAACAAACACACACAACATCAAAACAGTGGCGAAACTTAAATTAAACAAAAATAATGAATAAAATGTACTCATAAACGCAAAATAAAAAACAAACAAACGGCAACAACTCGATGTCTAAACAAAACGTTACACAAAATTCCAATACATCAAACCACCACAAGATATTCACGCGCATAGCGACAAAACTACAACGACCACAAGTGTACAAAGGCCCAACCAACCAATCAACGCAGTGGAGAGTTGTGTGCTGCGAGTGTATTTGTGTGCGATAGCTATGGAGTGAAAAAAACTCCACCTTCATTTGACTTGTGCAAAGAATGAACGCTGTGCGCATGTCCATCATTGTTTGTGGCATTTGTGATGGATGGCCATTGTCACAAAGCCACTCCTCTCCATGGAAAGTGTAGGTTAGTTTTAATGCTGTTGTTGTTGTTGTTCTGCCTTGTGGTTGTTGCTGTTTTGGTTGAGGAGTGCATGTGTGTGTGTGTGTGTGTTACCAAGTGAGTTGTTTTTGAGGGCTGTTGGTTGCAGCCTGAAATTTGTTGGCAGTGCTTAGACATTTAGTACTTACGGTACAACTGATTCGTTGAGGTGGTGTAAAATGTAAAAGCGGAATTGTGAATGACGAACGTAGGATTTTTTAAGCGGTTTTTTCGTGATTTTGTAAAACGTCGACTACAATATTGAATAATTACATAAAAATTAGAGAATGAAACAAATGCAAAATAACAAAAAAATATATATAAAAATGTTATAACAATTATCTCAATCAATACTGACAAATATCAGAGAATAAGTCAAAGATTGTTTAAAAATTTCGTAATAAGTATGTTAATAAAATTTAAAAAAAAAAATATAAATAATATACATACAATAATAATGTTAAGCATTATATGCATAGTTGTGAAAATACAAAACCAACATGTGAAAAAATGTACTACAACATCATCTTTTATAATATATTTTGTGTATAATTCGTGTTTATAAGTTTCAGAATTGCAATTCTCGTTCAAGCTTGATTTGGTTGATTGCTCCAGTATACCCGTTTTCAACGAAATAGGTATTATAAAGGAATTCAAATTTATTAAATTTTTACTGAAAGCAATCTTGACATAAGAATTTTGTAGTGTTTATAACTATTTCAAGAAAAAGAAAAAAAATTTTGTTGACATATGATCATAATCTATAATATGTTTATTGAACAGTGATGCAACTTTTAGTTCCGTAATAAAAAATAACAACGGAATTCAGAACGGTGTTAGTGTCTGTACCATCGATAACAATCATGAAATAATGGATACCTGAATTAAAACGCGGCCGTACATTCATATTTGTCTATGGTTACACCACAACGACTCACAAAACTCTTAGGAATGAATGGTAATGAATGATCGCATGATGTATGTATGATTTGAAATGGTGGACTAAAAGCTCGCATTTATTCTGTTGCCGTGAAAATAATCTACATACTCTTATTAACCATAAGGCTGTAATATCTGAAAACTATTGAATTTTTGGGTTTATAATGCAGAATTATGTGTTACATTCTTCATCTCGAGCTAAATATCATAGTTATTTTAAACAAATCATGTTTCTAAAATAGGTTTTAATCTTTTTATTTAAACTGTAGTAAATTGGAATCAATAAATATGTGTGGCTCAAAATATATATTTTTCATATATTACTGTCTTTAAGTCAAAGCGAGACATTTTGTTTCGGTCGGTCTGTTTATTAGAACATTCACAGAAAAAAAACACAATTGTTGTTAGGTAATTAAATAAAATTGTTAGCATTCAATTTTGATTTATAACAATTTTTCCATTTGAAAGTGGTTGTAAATTGTCATATTTACAAATTTTCTACCTGTGTTAAAATTCAACAAAAATACAAAAATTTTAAATATGACAACACTGTTTATTGTTTTTACAATTTCGGTTGTTGGCGCCTTTTTAATTAAATATTTAATTGTATTGACGAAATGGTATTTAATATGACAATTCATTTGTCGTAATTTTTTTCTTTGTTGATTTGGAATTTATTTCAAGCTCAAGACCAATGGTTTTAAAGAAGTTTATAGCAGAATGATATTCTCATTATGCCAGGCAGTCTGTACAGCTGTTTCGGATTCAGCCACGAATCCTTGTCAGCAAACTTTGGTATAATGGTGGCAAATTGTTTATCAAGTCTTATGCACCAGAATCTCACAACGAAATGAAAATTCTTTCTTGAGTGCATAGACACGAAAAACATCACAACCATTCACTATGATAAACCATTTGCTATATTTCTTTCTTGTTTTGTATAGGAGGTACAATTAGGGACAGCACAACGTGTCTTATTTTATTCGTAAATTAACGTTCAATAAAAGCTTACCTTGGCAAAATTTGTTTGAATTTAGTATACATACAAAAATAATATGCATGTAAAAGGGGCAATATCTGTTATTTATATGGGAGGTATCAGAAGGGGTGTGTGAAATAGTTAGGTTTTCCGAGGATATGCCTCCAATTACAAGATAATTGAACTGACAAAATCTGATTGTCCCCAGGTGCCGGTTTGGAAGTTATGGGAGAAATATTAATTTTCCGAAATTATGTATTAGGGGTTCCAGAAGGAGAGAACCAATATAGTCCATATTCATTCCTGAGTCAATTTTTCATAACCGCACAACCTACGCAAAATTTGACTGAATTCAGTGTACTTGTATGGGAGGTACCATAAGGGATGTGTCAAATAATAAGGTTTTCTAAGGTTTCGCCTCCTATCACAATATAAATTATACGGCCAATTTTCAATACCCCCTTAAGTGCCGTTTGGAAGTTATGGAAGAAATATTACTTTTCCAAAAATAGGTAATTTTATATGTGAGGTACCAGAAGGCGTGAATCGAGATTCATTCCTGAGTCCAATTTTTATGGGCGAACATCATACGCAAAATTTGAGTGAATTCAGTTTACTCACAAAAAAGATATGTATGTAAAACTATGAGGGTCAATTCGGTCATTTGTATGAGAGGTACCAGAAGGGGTGTGGCAAAGGTTTCGGTTATCTTAGGGTTTGTCTACTATTGCAAGATAAATAAACTAACCAAATTCAAATATCATCTGGCCGTTTGTTTGGTAGTTATGAAAGAAATATTAATTACACTAGTTTATAGCCATTTTGGTCTTTGGATAACACTATCTTTTTACGATAGATGATTAAGAAAAAAAATTTTATGGAGCGAATTTTTTTTTAAAAAATTTTTTGGAAACATTTTTTCTTTGTCGGAGGTACCTTTGGATTTTGACCTATATTTTAAGTTCAAGGCGGGCAATCACAAAAAAAGAGGCGGAATATGGGCCGAGAGGCCAAACAACAACAAAAAATATACCATTCACTTCGTCTTGGCCCCATAACATCGAAATGGTAGGTAAAAATAGGAGACGAGGCCCATCACGCCCTTGGGGGGTCAAGAAAGGGGCTCCTTAAATTCTATGAAGACCGTCTATGTGCGGGTACTCAAATGAATGGTATTATTCAGTAGAACCCGCTGAGTCTTGAAATTGACAACACTGGATTGGTCTCAAAAATACCTTTCCTCGGCATCTTTCATGGATGCGAAAATATGTTAACATCTTTCCACCAACAAAATACATGTAACATTTTTAGCATTTTGGCCGCATCCTTCAAAGATGTGGAATAATGCGGAAATATGTTAAATGCGTTCCGGTGTAAAAAGGCTATAAAATTTATTTTATAAGTTTATTTTCTCAAGCATTAGCTACGGTTTACTCTATACTATCCTGCCCTACAGCCAGACAGACGGACATGACTCAATCGTCTTAAAAAGTCTTAAGATACTAGGGGTCTAACACGTATCTTTAAAGAAACTCTTCGAAACGTCGAAAATAGTTTACTTTAAATATTTAATATTCAAAAGTGAAGTTTAAGATGTTTGATTTCGTTAAAAATTTTTGTTCGAATTAATAAGAGACGTTTTCCTTAGTTTTCAGTTGGTACCGTAATATACCCTTTTAGTACTCCCATACAAAAATTACCATATTCTCACACATATTGAACATAACTTTTTACACTTGTTGGCTGTAACCTTTTCAACAGTTTAACTATAACACTTGACAAATTTGACGTCGGAGTCAAAAATGACATATGGAGGAAATGTAGCCTTTGTAAAACCAAAAACAACAGTGCGCTTTTTTTCTCTATCGGACTTCAAATGACGTCACAGCACAGAAAAAACTAAATGGGCCGTTTTTAGGGTGCGCGTAAAAATTTTTTTCTTGTGTCCCAGAATCGTTGTTGCCTAATCTTCAAATTTAGGGACTGACAAGTGCAACTTTTTTTTTAATACTGGGACCGACCCACTCTAATGTACATACAGCTGATGATGTACCAACGGGCACCAATCTATCACAAAGGGATCTGATGATGAACTCGTGACGGAGTACGAAATGCGTCATTCTTTTCCGTGACTCTGAATTGGCCGTTAACTCAAAAAATAAAAGTATTCTGATTTCGTCAGCCAATTTGGTGTATTGTTTCGAT
>CAXIUB010000138.1:0-37054 GCA_964034835.1 Muscina levida | reverse complement strand
GAAGGAGAAGGCCTGTTTCAGACATGTGAGAACAAGGCCTTGAAGACAGGACGTTAGAATGTCTCAGAAGACCTTGTTGTATGCCTGCTTGCAGCGGCCTTGCTTATTTTGCCGCTGGGTATAAATGTATTGATTATGTTGGATGAGAGAAAAAAGTAAAAAATGGGTAGAGGTAATGTTCGTTATAAATAGAGTGCAAAAATAACTGTTCTAAAGGCAAGTAAGAGTTTGTCAACATTTTCTGTGTGTTAGGTATAGGTCCACACAAATATACAAATTAATTGTATGTAGTATACCTTTTTGCCGAGAACTTATTGTCATTCTCTGGTCGGGAACATCAGAATCAGGGGGATTTGTGTAAGTAATTAAGAGAATTGATTGGAGTAGACTTTGGCTATCTCAGTAGTATGCAGCTTCGTGGTGTCTCTGTTTTCTCTTGCGTTTGCTTACGAGCGAAAATTTTTCCTCTGATTAGTTTTCAAGATATGAATTTTTTGGAGAATAATTCGTAGATGCTTCCAACGATTTCAACAAGAGTGGTCTTCAAATAAAGGTAATGAGCTCTCCTAAAACCTTTCTACACAAGCTTTTAACATGGGTTGGGATGGTAGGAGCATTTAAAGTTTAAAGACTTTGTGCAGAAATCCACGATTTTAAATTGATTAAAAATGTATAAAAAAATAATTAATCGCAAAAATAAATCCCAATTTCATAAATTGAGTAAAAATGTATAGTAAATTCATCAATTGAGAAACGGCTGGCCCGATTTTGCTCAAACTTTTTTTAAGTTGTTCGTTATTGGCAGGAGCAAGGTTTATGTGAAAGAAAATTTTGGGAAAAATCTTCCGGAAAAAGTCGGAAAATTGGAAAAATCGAAAATTGCATTTTTTGTATGGAATTTTGTGTGCAATTGTTACAGAATGGCAATTTCGAATAGAAAAATGGAAAATTTATGTTGAAAAATTCCGGAAAAATTCAAAAAGTTTGAATTTGTTGTTCGACCGAAATTTTGCATATTATTGTATGATTTGATAATTTTGGACGATGTAATAGTGAACAATTTTGGATAATTATTCTGAAATGACTTTCCGAATGAAAACATAGAAAAATTCTCGGTGGAAAACTCGGAAAATTCCGGAAAAAACTCGAAAAATTTGGATTTTTTCAAAAACATTTTCCATCGCAAATTGAGTTTTTGTATAACTTTTTTGTGTGCAATTGTTCCGTAGTGGCTTTTCGGTTGAACTAAAACAGAAAATTTTGGTTGGAAAATTATGGAAAAAATTCCAAAAATTTGAATTTTTTTCGACAAAATTTTACATTTTTTTGAGTTTTGATAATTTTTGAATGATGTAAATGTGAAAAATTTCGGATAATCATTCCAAAATGACTTTTCGAATTAAAAAATAGAACAAATTCTTGGTGGAAAACTCAGAAAATTCTTGAAATAACTCGAAAATTTTGAATTTTTTTCATCGAAATTTTTCATTGTATCGCTTGATTTGATTATTTTTAGACGACGTAAAGGTGGAAAATTCGTTGTACTGCTTGGAAAAATTCGGTTTATTGTGAAACCTATATGTATAAAAACGGTGTAAACAGTGTGTAGTAATTCATCAAGGGGAGAACGGCTGGCCCATTTTGTTTTCAATTTTTATACAATTGTTCGTAATTGGGTATGAGGGGTTTTATGCAAGATAATTTTGGGAAAATCCTTTAAAAAGGAAAGAAAGGGAAAGTGGAAAAATCGAAAATTGTTTTTTGTACGAAATTTTGTGTGCAGTTGTTACGGAATGGCTTTTCGAATGGAAAAATAGAAAATTCCTAGGGAAAAAACTCGGAAAAGTCCATAAAATGTGTTTTTTTATTGACGAAATTTTGCAATTTTCGCATGATTTGATGGTTTTGAACGATGTCTAGGTGGACAATTTTCGGTTAAATGTTGGTTGGTAACGAGGAAAATAATATTTAAATAAAAAATTGGTCGAACCAGACATTGGGAGTGCCAGCGTCAAATCGTTCGATGCAAAATGCATTCGATCGCGAATTTTAACGGGAGCAAGACTATAATCTAGATGAGCTGATCGGAAGAGTTCGAACTAATGTTGCCGCTCTTAAATACCGAGTACAAGAACGTGTACGATTCACGATGAAACTGGAGGGCATTTACCTTTCTCGATGCTCCGAGTGGGACACTTAAGACATTTTTGTTGATTCCGGCAACAATTTGGTCAAGATTTCAAATAACGTTAGCCGCTGCATTCTATGGCATACCTGTCACATTGTTGGAAGGCATTCGAACTGCAGAATGTTTACTAGCAGATAAGAATAAATACATTAATAGCTACAATTTGAAATTAAAAAGTTAAATCGTTTGAGAACTGCATTCGTACAAATCTGTTTACAGCGTGACCGTAAAGGATGAAGCGACCAACAATCCGACCGAATTTTCCACTCGCTTAATATGCCGCATAATTTTACAGATAAAGGTGGGATCGATCATAATCATATTGCGGAATCTGAATCAACCGAAATTGTGCAATGGTACGCGGTTGTCCGTCAAGAATCCGATAAAAAATGTGGTTTCAGACAATCATAAAGAACAAATTCAAAGAAGAGGAAGTCCTTATCTTACGAATTAGATAATTCCAACTGATCATCCATTCCAATTCCCCGACGACAATCAATAAATCGCAAGGCCAATCGTTGGAAGTATATGAGAATTAATCTCGAATTTCCCTGTTTTATGTCCGTTCAGTTGAACGTTGCCTTTTCGAGTTTTGGAGAACCGCCTTCGTTGTTTGTTTTTAAGGCGGAAAACTAATTGAAAAACATTGTTTATCAAACATTCTCTACTGAGTTCATCTAAAGGCATAAAAATTGGGGCGAGACGAAGTTCGCCAGGTCCGCTAGTTGAGTATAAAGATTGGACTTCCCCCGAGCAAAACAAGCCATCGTTATAAGAGGGAAAGTTACACGTTTTTTAGAGGACACTACAAATGGTAAATTATTTGATTTTAAGCATATCAAGGTAGGTCTAAGTAAAACTTTACGTTGCATGAAAAATGACGATAAAAAGTTGAAATGCCACTGTATTCTGGGTTGATCATAGATCACAAAAAAGCTTAAATAGAAAATATCGATATTTTGTTTTCTGCAGACTGGACCAAAAGTTTTTTTACTTTTTAAAACGATGACAGTAAAAAAATTGTCAAATGAGATAAATAGTGTTTATTTATTATAATAAACACTCAATATACTCGACATTACTGCATACTTTGCGCGCCTTTTACATTTATGTTGCATTAAGTGAAAATATAGTAATAACACAGTGCAACACATAAATTGGTGCCGCCTTCGTACCCAGCTATTTTTGAAGTATATACCGAGACTAAAAAAATCCCCAAAGGATTTGGCCCCATTACATCGAAACATTTTTTATGGATACTCCAATATTTTTTACTTTAATACGATTTTTTTGAACATTTTTTAGGAGTCCATATTTCATAAACTGTTCGGAAATTTCTTCTTTTCATCTTCGGCAAAGTTGTAGATCTAAACCAGAGCAAAAAAAGTCTCAAATAGACCGACCCAAAAAAATTGCATCTAGTGCATGAAAATTGTAAAAATATGGGCTATATTTTCATGATATTTTCACCATAAAAATTATGATTATAATAAGTAATATTCCATATAAATCATACGCCACGGAGTACAACGAACTAAATTTTGTGTGGAAAATATCATGAAAAAATATAATTTTTTCCCCATATTTTTGCAATTTTCATGCTCTGGATGCCAATTTTTTTTGGGTCGGGTCTATTTGACTCTTTTTTTTGCTCTGGTTTAGATCTACAACTTTGCCGAAGACGAAAAGAAAAAATTCCGAACAGTTATGAAATATGGACTCCGTAAAAATGATAAAAAAATCGTGTTGGGTGAAAATATTGGAGTATCCATAAAAAATGATTGATGTAATGGGGCCAAATCCTTTGGGGATTTTTTTTAGTCTCGGTATAAACACTTCAAAAATATCTGGGTACGAAGGCGGCACCAGACGATGACCTTAGAAATGTTGCACTGTGTAATAAATTGTATTGAGAACGGCTGAGATTTGGCTGAAATTTTTTGGAAAATACCTCCGGAAAAGTCGGGAAATTTAAAAAATCTATCAATTTCTTTTTTGTTTGGAATTTTGATGCAATTGTTCCGGAATGGCTTTTCGAATGGAAAAATAGAAAAATTCTTAATGGAAAAACTCGAAAAATTTCGGATAAATAAGAAAAATTTATTTTTTTTTCGACGAAAATTTTGCATTTTATTGCAAGTTTTGATTTTGGTCGATGTAAAGTGCCCAAATTTCCGATAATTGTGATAATTGGAGAAGTTCACAAGATAAAAGAAAGATAGCGCTGTGCTGCGATCAATGCCACAACCCGATAGATGGCTGTAATCGATGACTTAGGCAGTGTGTAATTGGACAATTGCCTATTCGCATTGCAATTGATTTGAGTTTTGCGTATTATTACCACTGATTGATTGATCAATTGGAATCTAATTTGATATTTATCAATTCGATATTTTTTTTTTCAGAAAATAAGTTTGTTATACATTCATTCTGTAACGTTTTTTCTTTTTTTGAAGAGTATATTCTACTGAATAGGTTTCCTCAAAAACAACTTTGTTTGGTTTTAGGGAGAGATTTTTGCTTGACTATCGTCTCCTATTAGAGAAACATTGGACGGTTTATAGGTCGTGCAATAATTAGTCAGAATGACCTTGATAATCAAACGCAAGAAATCAGATCACTGCATTCGTACAAAACGGTTGGCAGTGTGACCGACGAGGATGAAACGACGGAGTTTTAACTCGCATGGTGTGCCAGGAACTCCGCCGCGTAACTTTCAGCTGAATGTTCGATACATCATAATAATGTAGCGTAATTTAAATCATTCGATACTGTGCAACGCTACACGGTTGCATTTGGAGGCGTTTAACTATGGCGAGACTTAGTTCGCCGTTGCATCTAAACATCTAAAATGAATAGGGTACAAGAAACTAGCTATGCCCTAAACAGCAGATAAACGTTTACTAACTTTTAATAATTTTAAATTTTTGCTTTGAAAATAAATATGATAAAAGCTTGCTTGCGGTATAAGATATCGATATGGTTATTTTTTGATAATAACAATGATTTTAGCCACCCTTTTTAAAAAAATTTAAATCCAATATGTGTTTACACTTTTTACGAAAATGAGCAATTTTCTCCAAATGTTTTTCAGTGTATTTCAGCAATTACATCCTAAAGATGGACCAAACATTTTAGTATGTGGCGAAAGGCTTTGGCGAGCATCAAGCTTTTTAAAATCAATGCTAAACCATAATTTTTAGAATCGAGAAAGAAAGTTATTCCCGCCAAATTTTGAAACAATTTGCTTTTGCCCATTAAAAAACTCATTCTAAATTTTAGTTTAAAATTTTTTTTTTTGCAGAAAAAGTACTTGAATATTTAACTACGAATATTGCTAATTATTCTTAAATCAAGTACGAAACGAGATGTGTTCAAAAATGTAAGTGTAGAAATTATTACAATAAGAATGAAATTCTCCAATTAAGCTTGTACAAACTTAATTATTGAATTTTAAGTACGAACTTCTTAACTTTAAAGCAAAAAATTCTTAGAATTAATATCAAGTTTTTTCTGACTTAAAGTAAGAAATTATTAAAATAAGAACGAAATTCGCCAAATAAGTACGTACAAACTAAATTGGAGAATATTAAGAACGAACTTGTCAACTTTCAGGTAAAAAATTCTTAGAATAATATCAAGTAATATCTGACTCAAAGTAAGAATAAAAAATATTACATAAATCTCTGAGAAAAAAATGTTTGGGAGAGAAAAAACATCTACTCTCTAAGCATAATGTTTTCTCCCCACAATAAATTTGCATTCTAAATTTAAGTTTAAAATGTTTATTTTTTTTAGCAAAAAAATCGTACTTGGATTTAATCATATAAATGCTCCAATTAAGTGTGAAAATCTTAAGAGCTTGTGCGAATCAAGTGATGTGTGATCTTCGTTGATGCCATTTTCGCACCAGTGTTTGACTTCTCGATAATTTTGTGGTGATCATAATACATAAGGTTTGTAATGATAGTATAAAAAAGCAAAGCAAAAGGGTACTGATTAGGGTGATCAGTTCGGTTTTCAGAAACCGGCTACTCGGTTTTTTTCACTCATAAAAACCGTCGGTTTTTTTTAAATCCCTGTTTTTCGAATATCAAATAATCCGGTTATTTTTTGTCGAATCTCGGTTTTTTGGCGTTCGATCCTTTTTATTTAAATTTATTCATAATTGTGTTAAATGTGTAGTAATACATGTTTTTTTCCAGCTTCTGCCGGCTTCTGAGAATACAATCTGGGAGAAAATATATGATTTTTATATCAGAAAGACGTATTCAAACACTAAATACTCTCATTTTATATTTAAGTACGAGTAAACTCCCAATTAGTGACGCACTTTTAAAATATATGATCCTACATGCCACTGAAGATACTATAGAAACAGAACTAAATAAAGCTATAAAAAAACGTTCAAAATCCTAAAACTACCATTAAAAACTCTACCAAAAATTTTCTTTTGGAAGATTTTTTATATATGAATAAGAGCGGCAAAAGGACTGTAAACCTCAACAGATTATTAAACGCCTTGTACACAATAAGTCCAACTAGTACATTGAGTGAAAGGGCATTTTCAATGGCAAGTTTTATAAAAACCAAAGAAAAAAATAGTTATACACCCAAGCACTTAAATTGTATCTTATTTCTTAAATGTTACTTTAGGGAAAACTAAAGATTAAACTAAATATATTTTAATATAATCAAGTATTTACAAATGAATTGTTATGTTTTGTTTCTCTTTGTTAAAATAACAAACTGATCTCAGTAATGTTTTGCATTGTAATAATTGTAAAAGTTTACTTTTTTTAAGTATATTTGAATTATTTTCTGTTATTTTTCAATGGAATTTTTTGTCAAAAATTGTGTTTTAATTTGTTATTTGGCATACATTTGAAAACCGGATTATCCGGTTTTTTGTGAATTTCAAAAAAAGCAACCGGTTTTTTTTAAATGCAATTTTTCGAATAATTCGAAAACCGGTTTTGGCAAAAACCCGAATAATTGATCACCCTAGTACTGATTCAATAGTTTGGCAACTATCTAATTAGCTAACCGCATATTCAAGCCTCAGCAGGCTTAATGTCATCTATATTCAAGAGTTCTATACTTAATATTCAAGCCCAAGCAGGCTTAATGCCATCTATTATTAAGAATTTTATACTTAAAAATCAGGCGCCAAATCAAAAAAGAATTCAAGCCTAGGGTTTTCCGTTCCTGGATCAAGCATTTTGTACTGGATTTAACGTTTGAAACGTTTGGGAATGATTTCAGTGTGGAATGCTTGATTTTTTTTTGAGTGTAGTGCCAAATTTGATTTATTTCATGTGCTTTACCTTTTTACTCAGTGACTCAAGTGAGACATCTCCAGTCGAGTGACATATTAATTGTGTTCAACGCAAGACGCTGTCGTGGATGTTGTTGGATAATTGCTACTTGGAGACAATAGATAAGGATTTAGAATGGGTGCAATCGTGGTTTTTAGTCTCAGTCTGTTAATTGTGGAGGACATCAACGGAGGATGATTGGTGACCGAACCTATTCACTCCCATTTTTCTCTATAGGGCACACATTATCCAATGGCTAATTTCTTTTCATGGATTCACAAAGATACTTTCGTATTTATGAAAACCTTTTAGACATCTTGTTTTTTCTTGTAGTGGTTATTGTTATTATAAAATATTAATGTGAACTTTATTTATCACAGCTACGTGTATAGTTGTGTCTTTATAACAGTGATCATTTTGATTTTGACTATTTTTGGTTAAAAATTTCACAATTTAACTCATAAAGAACGCCTTTTTGTTATTGTAAAAAATAAGCTACAAATTTACAATAAAATGTCATCAAAACACATAAACGACAACTCCATAGGCAGATATAAATTATTGCTGGATGATGTTAACCTTTGAACGACAAGTGTCAAAATTTTATGAGATATCAAATATTCATTTACATGATAAAACAGAATTTCGTATGTTGATTAAATATTGTAAGAAAAGGTCTGGTGACGCCAAACATCGGCTTGATACAAATTATGAATTTATGTATTACGGAAATAAACATTTATTGAAAGAAGTTACGCTGAATTAAAAAACAGTCGTACAAACATCGATGATGCCGAAGCATGTGAAGACTTTTTCAAAGTGGGTGACATATTAGTTCGCATCGGACTAACAACAACAAAGCATAGAAGCTCATAAAGAAAAAAGTCGTATACCAGTATGTTTAAACAAATGCACCAGTACGATAACTGAATATGTTGTTCAAAAAAATCGTCAGTTAATAGACGACCGACAGTTTTTTTTAAATTAATTCTGTAACTTTTGAACGGATAATGGTATTTTAATAAAAATTTAAAATAGTTAGATAGTGCTTTAAAAAACCTTCACCTTTTACCTTAGTTACCTTTTACTCTAGTTATTGTTTTCACCATTCACCCAGCGGGACGGGAATAGTTTCTTAAAAAAAATATATGGGGACCACCTTAAGATATAGGGTAGATATGTTCTGAGATACTATCGAAGTTGCAAAAGTATCATACATTTGACTCCTTTAGGGGTACTTTGGCGCAGTTCGAGCGGTGGGAGCAAATCTTTATATATAAAATTCTACTGTACGTGTGTTGTGACTGAACTCCTCCTAAAGGCAGGACCGATTTACACAAATTTTTTTGTATGTGTTTAGGTGGCGCCCCGGGTGGTTTAGATTTACAATTCGGTCCAATTGGACAAAGAGGCGTGGCACCGCCCATACAACTTGAAAATCAAAAGGGCTATATCTCATGAACTATCAGAGGTATGAAGATGAGATTTGGTATATATGTTGTTGGAGCAGTATTAAGTACAGCCAAGGTGGAAGGGGGCGGTGCCACGCCCCCTTTTCAAAAATCACTCTAACGGCTTTTCTAATAGACCGATTGATACGAAAATTTTACCAAGTGGTACTGTTGACCTGCTGATAGTCCCTGGCTATAATAGGTGGCGATTATATAAGGGGGCGTGGCACCGCCCATACAACTTGAAAATCAAAAGGGCTATATCTCATGAACTATCAGAGGTATGAAAATGAGATTTGGTATATATGTTGTTGGAGCAGTATTAATTACAGCCTAGGTGGAAGTGGGAGGTGCCACGCCCCTTTTTCATAAATCGCTCTGCAGGCTTTTCCAATAGACAGATTGATGCGAAAAATTTACCAAGTGGTACTGTTGACCTGTTGATAGTCCCTGGCTATAATAGGTGGCGATTATGTAAGGGGGCGTGGCACCGCCCATACAACTTGAAAATCAAAAGGGCTATATCTCATGAACTATCAGAGGTATGAAAATGAGATTTGGTATATATGTTGTTAAAGCAGAATTAATTACTACCAGGTGGGAAGTGGGCGGTGCCAAGCCCCCATTTAAAAAATCGCTCTGACGGCTTTTCTAATAGACCGATTGTTACAAAAATTTTACAAAGTGGTACTGTTGACTTGTTGATAGTCTCTGGCTGTACTTGGTTGTGATTGGATAAAGGGGCGTGGCACCGCCCATACACCTTGAAAGTAAAAATGGCTATATCTCATGAACTATCAGAGGTATATAGCTGAGATTTGTTACTGTATGAATTACTGCAAGGGTGGATGTGGTCTGTGCCACACCCCAGTTATAACTGCCATAGTAATAGTTGGATCGTTCTCTAAATTCTATATTATATTGCAGTTCGCCTATAGATATGAACAAAAAAAAACGTGCACCAAAATCGGATTCATAATGAATTGTTAGAAAATTTCACCAATAAACTTTGTGTCTAAAATCAATTCCTAGCTCGCACTGGGAAGCATTAACATTTCAGGTAGTTTTTTTTGTTGTTTTTGAATAAGCAAAAACCGAAAACTTCAGATATATTTTTTTGAAACCTTCTGCGGAAAACTATGTGTTGCTTAAAAAGTTATGGCCTTTGAAAGTTGGCAAACAGAAATTAAGTTTTTGAAATTCTTGAATTTTTGCCTTTGGCGGAAGTCCAATAGTCCAAGGGCGGGATCCCAAACAGCATCAGAAATATAGTATTTGGAACTAAATAAATAAAAAGTGCCGAGGACCAGACAGTTGAGGACATAGCTGCGCAGACTAAACAGTTTATGTGTTTTTCAATTACTTTGCAGGAGAGCGAATCGGTAAATAGGATATTTCCGGTCCAACTCCAAAAGAGTCAAACACCTTTTGTTTGACTGGGGCACAATTTGAATTTTTATAGTATGTCAGAGGTAACATAAGCAAACTTTGTAAGTAACCTATGTAAGGGGTATTTTTCTGTTAGGTATAAGTGTAAATCTTGCTGTCATACTAATGAAGTGTGATAAACTTTCTTTCAGTATACTTTGGCAAATCACCATACAAAGACTTGCACTAGAAAAATGGTTACAAATCGTGTTAACTTATTTTAAAAATGCGCGTTCTGTTCGTAAAACTTATGGAGCACTTTGTCAAGTTTACGGTGCATATAATAATCTATCTGAGTAGCTAATAGAAGACATCGCCGCTGTAGACGCAAGTGTGACAAGGGTTTCGAATTTATCGAACCAACGCCGTTCTCAGCATATCGGTCTCTACAAATGTTGAGGAAATGTCTTGGCCTACATCTATATAACATCCAACTGTTGGAAGAATTAGAGCCAGTGGACGATCAATTGATTTTGTTATTTCTCATGTCATGTCATTGCAAATCATTGGGAAGAGAAATGGTTCCAACACAACGGCATAACATGCCATACAGCGCGTGAGACCATCACTTTGTTAAACCAAGCGTTTGGTGACCGAATTATCACAAAAAATGGTAATACGAGTTCAATACAAAGATAGTATTCGGGGATATTCTTGATCCGTTGGAGAAGAAGACATGCCGAAAGAGGTTTTTATGGCTATAGGCATAAATCTTTAAACGAAATTTTTATTTGACGTCATTATGCGGAGAAGACATGACAAAAATGTTTATACGCCCAAAGAGATAGTTAGTATACAGAAGGTTTCCGTTACTACAGAAAATAATAAAAATTAAATTTTGAACAGTGAACTTGAGCAGAATGTCCGATTTGAGAAAGAAGTGGTTTTTCGCCCTTTGCTGATGAACTTTTTACTATCGTCATAGAGCCTATAATATTAAGCATTTAAAACAATAAAACTTAATTGGTTAACTTCCATGATTTACTTGAAATTAGTTACATAAGTTAATAAACTCAACATATTATTGTCGAGCTTAAGTACCGTTTTCAAAGTACTTTGTAGACCTACAAATGTATAAATTAGCGTTTATATAGTATTTAGGATAGCAAGAAATGTGAAATATATTACAAGTTGATATGCAATAGCGAAGCATTGCCGGGCCCACTAGTTTTATAAAAAAATTGATTTTTGTATGAGAGCCCCCTATCCAATTCTTGATACTAAAGATCTCCATACAACACTGTCACACCCCTAACCTACATGAACATTTCTATAAGAAACAATATAGAAATTGTCTCCTCCCGGATGCAATTTTTTCTTACAAATGAAAGGATATGGTCGCCTTTTTATAAAGCAACATGAATTTTTCAGCAATTTTGATTTAATTAGCAATATAATAATATAAATTACTTTTGAATCCAAGAAAAACTGAGCTCACAACCTTTAATATACTAAATCAACCTCGTCCAAATATGACATATTTTTTGTACTTTCTCAAATATCTCTTGATCTAAATGAGATAACATATCCATGTAGCATGTTTTTTGAAGCACTACCTAAAAAATATTTTTTTAATCAGTTCATAAGTGCACTTTGAGTAACCTAAATGAGTAGGTAACAGAAGCAACTCTCTTAGTTGCATTGGCACATTGCTTGCCATTGTCAGATTAATGTAAGATAATTGTTAGACATTCGTTACTGTTTGTATGGGATGTACCAAAAGGTTCGACCGATATAGTCCATAATTATTTATGAGTCAAATTTCATTAAGCACAAAATATGGGCGAATTCAATGTACCTACACAGAAAAAAACGCATTCTATGTATTATTTTTTGTCTGTTTGTGGAGCAAAAACGTAAAAAAATTAACTTATTGGTACAGGAGGTACAATTAGGGGCAGCACAACGTGTTGGTATTTTTTTTTATCGTAAATCAACGTTCAATTAACGCTTACCTTGGCAAATTTGTCTGAATTCAGTGTACATACGAAAATGCTATGTATGTAAAAGGGAAAATATCGGTTATCTATCCGGAGATACCACAAGGGATGTGTCAAATAGTTAGGGTTTCTGAAGTTCTGCCGCCTATTACAAGATTGATTAACTAACCAAATTAAAATTATTCCTCAGGTGCCGGTTTGGAAGTTATGGGAGAAATATTAATTTTCCAGATAAGGTTATTTTGTATGAGAGGTACCAGAAGGGATGATCCGATATAATCCATATTCATTCCTTATTTTCCAAATTTTCATAACCGTAAAACTTACGCAAAATTTGACTGGATTCAGTGTACTTACAAAATATATATATAATACTAGCGGCCCCGGCGAACTTCGTCTCGCCCCAATTTTATGCCTTTAGATAAACTCAGTAGAGATTGGTATGACAAACAATGTTTTTCGATTAGTTTTCCGTCGCAAAAACAAACAACGAAGCCGGTTCTCCAAAACGTGAAAAGGCAACGTTCAGCTGACCGTACGTAAAACAGGGAAATTCGAGATTAATCCCACATACTTTCAACGATTGGCCTTGCGATTTATTGATTGGTTTCGGGGAATTGGAATGGATGATCAGATGGAATTATCTGATTCGTAAGATAAGGACTTCCTCTTCTTTGAATTATTTCTTGATGATCGTCTGAAATCAAATTTTTTTATCAGATTCTTAATTAAATTATGCGGCCCATTAAGCGAATGAAAAATTCGGTCGGATTGTTGATCGCTTCATCCTCTACGGTCACGCTATAAACAGATTTGTACGAATGCAGTTCTCAAGCGATTTAACTTTCTAATTTGAAATTCTAGCTATTGATATCTTTATTCCTCGCTGCTAGTAACATACTGCCCGTAAATTAATCCAATCGAGATTTTTATAATTTTGTGCAATGTCATGAGTTACTTTTTCAACGATGTGAACTGGCAAAAATTTGCAGGGAACGATATCAATTCTGTCAAAACATCAATCCGAATTTGGCCCTTGCCAATCGTTAGCAGTTGTTTCGGGAATTCAGCAGAAGATGGGAGGTTCTGGAATGAGCCCCTAATTTTTTGGCCAATTACAACTTCTTGACATTGACGACGTTTTCAAGCATGGCTTTAGTAAATCAGCAGCATTATACATTTTGAGCAAAATCATAGCCCCAACAAATCGTTTAAATCCCCTCGTAAATCCTTTATCGTTCGGTCAACTACTTCCAAAGCTCGTTTATTTGTTATCGCGCATTCATCCAAAATGTTGATTTGGCATTCCCGCATTTATTTCGCCGTTGCGAAATTCTTGGTCATTGTGTACTTTGGCTTTTCAACCGTGAGAAGATTCATCAACAGTTTTAAAGTGGAATTTGCAGTTCGAATGCCTTCCAACTATGGGACATATATGCCAGAGAATGCAGCGGCTAACGTTATTTGAGATCTTGACCAAATTGTTGCCGGAATCAACAAAAAAATGTCTTGGCTGTCCCACTCGGAGCATCGAGAAAGTAAATGCCTCCAGTTTCATCGTGAATCGTACACGTTCTTGTACTCGGCACATTTGTTCGAACTCTTCCTGTCAGCTCATCCAGATTATAGTCTTGCTCCCGTTGAAATTCGCGATCGAATGCATTTGCATCGAACGATTTGGCGTTGGCATTCCCAATGTCGACAGCAGATTGCCGCACATCCCGTCGGGTTCGACGGATTATTTATCTCGTTATCAATCAACATTTTACCGAAATTTTCCTACTAAACATTGTTCAAAACCATCAATCATGCGAAAATTGCTAAATTTTGTCGATAAAAAAAAATTATTTGCACTTTTCCGGAATTTTCCGAGTTTTTCCCTAAGAATTTTCTTTTTGCCACTCGAAAAGCCATTTCGTAACAACCGCATACAAAATTTCGAATTTTCCAAATTCCCGACTTTTCCGAGGGATTTTCCCAAAATTATCTTGCATAAAACCCATACCCATTACGAACAATTAAATTAAAATTGAGCAAAATGGGCCAGCTGTTCTCTCTTTATGAATTACTACACACTGTTCACTTCGTTTTCAAACATATAGATTTCACAATAAACCGAATTTTTCCAAGCATCAGAACGAATTTTCCACTTTTACGTCGTCTAAAGTCATCAAATCAATGAAATGAAAAATTTCGTCGAAAAAATCTAAAATTTTCGATTTTTTTCCAGAATTTTCCGAGTTTTCCACCAAGAATTTTTCTATTTTTCCATTCTAAAAGTCATTTCGGAATGGTTCATGGTTTACCTCATTCAAAATTATCAAAACACAATAAAATGTAAAATTTCCTCGAGAAACAATTCAAATTTTTAGAATTTTTCCATAATTATCCAACCAAAATTTTATATTTTTCAACCGAAATGCCACTATGGAACAATTGGACACAAAATGTTATACAAAAATTCAATTTGCGATACAAAATGTTTCCTAAAAAATCCAAATTTTTCGAGTTTTTCCGAGTTTTCTACCGAGAATTTTTCTATGTTTCCATTCGGAAAGTCATTTCGGAATAATTTTTCAAAATTTTTCACTGTTACATCGTCCAAAATTATGAAATCATAAGATTATATGCAAAATTTCTTAAAAAAAAAAATTCAAACTTTTTGAATTTTTCCGGAATTTTCCGCATTTTCCAACAAAAATTTTACGTATTTCTATTCGAAAAGCCATTTTGTACTAATTGCACTCAAAATTCCATACAAAAGCAATTTTCGATTTTTCCAATTTTCCGACTTTTCCGGAAGGTTTTCCCAAAATTTTCTGTCACATAAACCTGCTCCTGGCAATAACGAACAACTGAAAAAAAGTTTGAGCAAAATCGGCCCAGCCGTTCTCAATTGATGAATTACTATACATTTTTGCCACCATTTTTATATATATAGATATGTAAGACTATAGGGGTGAGTTCGGTCATTTGTATGGGGGGTACCAGAATTGGTGTGTCAAATAGTTAGGTTTTCTGAGGTTTCGCCTCCTATCACAATATAAATGAACCGACCAATTTTCATTACGCCCCAAGTGTCCGTTTGGAAGTTATGGGAGAAATATAATTTGTCCAAAAATAGGTCATTTTGTATGGGAGGTACCAGAAGGCGTCAACCGATATTGTCCATACTCATTCGTGAGATCGATATTCATTAGCGTACATCATACGCAAGATTTGAGTGAATTGAGTTTGCTTATAAAAAAGATATGTATGTAAAAGGGTCAATTTGGTCATTTGTATGGGAGGTACCAGAAGGGTTGTGGCAAAGGTTTCGATTTTATTAGGGTTTCATTACGTCTGTTTGGCAGTTATGTAAGAAATATTAATTATCCAAAAATATGTATTTTGTATGGGTGGTACCAGAAGGGGTGGGGCTATTCTGCTCATTTACAATCCCATAAGTTCATTTTGAAATATATTTATTCTGGTAATTTTCATACCGATCCGTTAAGGGTTACTCGAGTTATGTATACGAGTACTTATAGGGCGTAATTTTATTTTTTTAGAGTAATTTCATTAAAATGAAAAAAGTGTTCTACCGGCGGCTCGTGGCGGGTGCAAAAGTATATATAGGGTTAAAGAGGACACTTTCACCTTTCTCCGGGTGGGATACGTTTCTTGTTCCCTTTTGTTCCCTAGAAGTTCTATTCCACTAAAGTTTAAATTTGAGAAAAATATAGTAGTTTCATAAATATTTCATAACGCCCCTAACATTAAACGCTAGAGCTGTGACCACTTACAACAACTAAAGACTATAATCCTACCAACATTATAAAAAAGACCGCAGGCCATTATCGATGATAGCTTGCGAGTAGTAACCATTTATTTTTGATAAAAAAAAACACCTTTTTCTGAAATTAAAAAAAAACAGTTGAGTTTTACAGCATGCCACGCCCACAATTATTAATAGTTTAAACTAATTTTTTGGCTACCTTAATCTGGATATATTAGCTACAAAATGGCAAAAATATTTTAAAAATCGGTGACAAAAAAATTTGACTTTTGTCCAATGAAATCAAAATTTTATCCCCAGTGCGGAGGAAGAGTGAGGCATTTTTGCTTTTAGTTTTAAACAATTTGTCAAACGCTATAGTGGCAAATTTATAAATAACTAAAAAATTCTTAAAATGGTGCTTACACTTTAACTGTGTTATCTTTTTAAAATTAATACATGTTAACTTAGAAGGTAAATGAGAGTACCCTTATAGAAATTAAAAGTTCGACTATAGTAATCATGGAATCATCATACAGCAAAAAAAAAATGTGTGGATAATTGATGGTTTTTGCTGTTGCATAGTTTTATTATTTATGGATCTTCTTAAAACATTCCACATTAATGCTTTCTAAAATCAAAATTAAATTGACTTAGTTTTTAAAAATCAATGAATTTAGTTTTATGAAAAGCTTTAGCCCGTTAGCATTTTGCCACGGTAACGGAATGCCAAACTTAAAATACAATGTATCTGGATTTGACCACAGTCAACAAGCATTCCTGTGACGTGTACCAACTGTGTCAAAGCCCAAAGAAAAGATTTAGCGGCGAGAAATAAAGTTGATTCCAAAAAATGTGATTAAAAAATGTTTTTATGATTTGTTTAATTCGTTAACAAAAGCATCAGTTTCTTTCTGTTGACTTTACCTAGGGTTTTCAAAACCGAAACCGAAAAACCGTAAACCGGTTTTTTTTATTTAAACCCGTATGCCGGTTATTGCAAAAATGCCATTTTCGAATAACCGGTTTAACCCAGTTTTTTCTTTCGGGTACTCGGTTTTTTTTTAAATTAGTTTAAAATTGAATTTTAAAATTTTACAAAGCTTCTAAAAACATTATTGTTTATAAATTGTATAAAGGTTTTTCTTAATTAATTTGAAATTGAATTTTAAAACTTTAAAAAGCTTCTAAAAAACATTCTCGTTTACAAACATTGAATACCCTAATTATATGTATTAGGACCGGAAAATGTCCTACAAGCTAATCCTATTTTAATACTATTTTAACCAGTAAGAAAGTTTCAGTCTGGTAAGCTGACTTACATTTGTATGGGAGGTACCAGAAGGGGTGTGGATAGACTTAAAGTTTTTTTTCTTCTAAACTTTATCCTGATTTAGCTTTAATAAATACAGAATTTGGGCCCGATCACGTTGGTTGTATTGATATTATTACTCTATTATTACATCTCTGAAGTGGGCGGAATAGTGCATTTGTATGGGAGGTACCAGCAGGTACGAGGCTATGCTTCCAAATTGGTTCTCCAAAATTTTATCCTGTTTGAGCCCTACTAAAAACAGAATTTGATCTCGATCGCGTTGGATATATTAATAATATTAATCGATTTCTAAAGTGGGTGGTACCTGATGGGTATGGGAGGGGCGTACTAGACTTCCAGTTTTTTCTCCAAAACTTTGACCTGCTATAGTTTTACTAAATGTAGGATTTGGGCACGATCGCATTGGGTGTATTGATATTACATACTAAATAAATTCATTTTTTAAACCAAATTATTTTTTTATAAATATTTTTAACTTTTTAGGAAAAAAACAAATGCTGTATTCGAAATCCGATTTTTCTAAAAAATCAACTTTTCTAATAACTCGGAAACCGGGTTTCTAAAAAAAGGAGGTATTTGAACACTCTAACTTTACCTAAACAGAACTTACAATGCAAAAAACATAAATGTATGTCTCCATTGAAATACACCACTTTTAGCAATGCGCTTGCAATTTACAAGTTTATTTCTTTGTTGTTATTTCTGAATTTGCAGATAATTAATCAAGTACTTACACAACCAAGACAAAAGAAACAAGTAATTCAACAGCATTGTAGCGTTGGACTCTACAGTGCAAATTCGTCTATGGAGTATTTTTTAATATTTATACATTGTCCCTTCTTCGACGTAAACCTGTACATCCTTATTATCTTTATTTGTATATAATTACGTTTATTACACCGCAATATTGGGGAGAATTTTTGCATCTCAGCAAAAAATTTACGTCTCGCTATTTGACCAGGACTAAACACTCCACAACTGTTTGCGGCACTTCTGTTCCGGCACATGTTGAGATTAAGGTTCGTTTTGTTTCTTTTGAAAGAAATACCTCGGGCAATGAGTAACGAATTTATCAAATTGTTATAATGGTGTATTAAATTCGATGACGAAGACCGCTGGTGTTAGGCGTTATGCATCATCACGGAAAGTACAATTCGTACCAATTATCTAAAGCTAAAGTGAATATATGCGGAAATAACCGTCAAGTATTCGCATAAATATAAAAAAAAACACGAGGCACTAATTCTCATATTCACTTAGTTATTTAATTCGCAAAGCCGAAAAGCAGTAACGAGAAAATGTTAACAATTTAGCGGATTCTAATCAAAAATAATTTTGTGTTTTCGATATTGTATTCAAAACTGAACTAATTCAAGTAGTTTTTTGTTTATTAAACTAGTTTAAATCATAAATCGTGACATCATCAAAAAAACGCTGATAGTTAACAGTAATTTTGCTGCAGAATTCTAAATAATTTTTTTTCACAGCTTTCTGCCACCTAAACACGAATATGAGATTTAAAATTCTTCTTTACAAATCTTATTTTTTTGTTGGCTGCAGTTCTAAATAATCTATATATAGGATTTTACTCTCAAATTCACTGTTTTTCCGATCAAATTAAATTATTTTTAAATTAAACACAATTTTTTCAAAACAAATTAAACTTTATTTAAAACAAATTAAACTATTTACATTGTAAATTCAATATATTTCATGTCTAATACAATTTATTTCATTATTTATTCATTCTTTTTAATTTCAAATTCGTTTTTTTTAATATCAAATTAAATTCTTTATTTTAAATTCATATTTTATTATTTATAAAATTAATAAATATAATTTATTTAAATACTATTAAAAAAGCCAAATTTGTATACATATGAAAGTTTTTTTTTAATGAAAATGCTCTCCAGAGGCAGCTAGTGGCAGATTCATTGTCATGTCAATATAATAATTGTTGCAGTCTGATTCTATGGAACGTTTAATAATTGACACAAAGTAGGTATTATTTTCTGGACCCGAAAGCAAATTCCAAGCACAGATTTTTAAAAAAAACTTTTTCTATGGGATTTCTCATAGGAGAGTATGGAGGAAGAAAAACTAAAATATGACCAGACTCCGCAATTTTATCCTTCACTGCCTGCGTTTTGCGTATCTGAGCATTATCTAGTATAAGCCACGCACCTGTGATATTGGATTCAGCTAATTTGTCAAAAAGTTCATCAAGAAAAGATACAAAAATATTAATATTAACTGCGGAGTTTGCAATAACTTTTTGGGGTAATATGCAATGTATGTTCATAGCTGCGATGAGAGATACATTTTTTTTTTATTTATTGTATAGTTTCAATAACCGAGCCTATAGGGCCTTATATGGTTACAAATATCCTCTCAAACATTTCAACATTTCGTCCTTTACTAGTAGGAAAAATTACATGTGCTGCGGAATTTTTTTTTTTTAGATCTCGCTTTGTTTCTTCGGTGGTATAACCGTACTTGTCATAACTACTATTTTTTTCTCTTATTTCTGAAGCGAGAGCATAGATCTTTTTCGCTGTTTTAATAGTATTTAAATAAATTATATTTATAAATTTTATAATTAATAAAATATGAATTTAAAAAAAGAATTTAATTTGATATTAAAAAAAACGAATTTGAAATTAAAAAGAATGTATAAGTAATGAAATAAATTGTATTAGACATGAAATATATTGAATTTACAACGTAAATTGTTTAATTTGTTTTGAAAACAATTGTGTTTGATTTAAAAACAATTTAATTTGAACCGAAAAACGGTGAATTTGAGAGTAAAAACCTATCTTCTTCTTTATATATAAAATTCTAACGTACGTGTGTTGTGACTGAACTCCTCCTAAACGGCTGGACCGATTTGCATAAATTTTTTTGTATGCGTTTGGGTGGCGCCCCGGATGGTTAAGATTTACCATTCGGTCCAATTGGACAAAGGGGCGTGGCACCGCCCATACAACTTGAAAATCAAAAGGACTATATCTCATGAACTATCAGAGGTATGAAGATGTAATTTGTTACAGATATTATTGATGAAGTATGAATTACAGTAAGGGTGGAAGTGGGCTTTGCTACACCCTTTCAAAATAAGTAGTTATAACTGTCAAAATTCCACAGTATATTGCAGTTCGCCTAGAGATATGAATAGTGAGGTGGGCCAATTTTTTTATTCGCAAAAATCGTAACCAAAATCGGAATCTACGATGAAGTGTTAGAAAACGGCGTAAGAAAACGGCGATGACTTTGATGATGAACTTTTTACTATCGTCATATGGCCTATGATATTTAGAATGTAACTTCCATGTTAAGGAGGAATTAGTTACATTAGTTAATAAACTCAACAAATTATTGTCGAGCTTAAGTATAGTTTTCAAAGTACTTTGTAAACCTAAATGTGAAATATATTTCAAGTTAATATGCAATAGCGAAGCATTGCCGGGCCCACTAGTATCTTTATATATAAAATTCTACTGTACGTGTGTTGTGACAGAACTCCTCCTAAACGGCTGGACCAATTTTTTTTTTTTTTTTGCATTTGCATAAATTTTTTTGTATGCGTTTGGGTGGCTCCCCGGGTGGTTTAGATTTACAATTCGGTCCAATTGGACAAAGGGGCGTGGCACCGCCCATACAACTTGAAAATCAAAAGGACTATATTTCATGAACTATCAGAGGTATGAAGTTGAGATTTGATATATATGTTGTTGAAGCAGTATTAATTTCAGCCAGGATGGAAGTGGGCGGTGCCACGCCCCGTTTTCAAACATAGCTCTAACGGCTTTTCTAATAGACCGATTGATACGAAAATTTTACCAAGTGGAACTGTTGACCTGTTGATAGTCCCAGGCTATATTTCGTTGTGATTGGATAAGGGGGCGTGGCACCGCCTATACAGCTTGAAAATCAAAAGGGCTATATCTCATGAGCTATCAGAGGTGTGAAGATGAGATTTGGTACATATGTTGTTGGAGCAGTATTAATTACAGCCAGGATGGAAGTGGGAGGTGCCATGCCCCCTTTTCAAAAATCGCTCTGCAGGCCTTTCCTATAGACAGATTGATACGAAAACCAAGTGGTACTGTTGACCTGTAGATAGTCCCTGGCTATATTTGGTTGTGATTGGATAAAGGGGCGTGGCACCGTCCATACAACTTGAAAATAAAATGGGCTATAACTCTTGAACTATCAGAGGTATGAAGATGAGATTTGATATAACGGTTGTTGGAGCGGAATTAATTACAGTCAGGGCTTTTCCAATAGACCGATTGATACGAAAATTTCAAAATTCAAAGTGGTACTGATGACCTGTTGATAGCCCGTGGCTATACTTGATTGTGATTGGATGAAGGGGCGTGGCACCTCCCACACAATTTTAAATGGGTATATCTTATGGACTACAAGAGGTTCAAAGTTGAGATTTGTTATATATGTTGTTGGTACATTATGAAACATCCAGGGTGGAAGTGGGCTGTGCGACGCCCCTTTTTAAATAAACCGTTATAACTAAATTAACACAGTATGTTGCAGTTCGCCTAGAGAGATGAATAGGATATTTAACACAAAATTGGTCAATATTTGACTATGTAACTGTATCAAACAATTGTCCGTACACCAGGCAGTTGAGGACAAATCGAATCTGCGCCGACTAAAACAGTAATGTGTTTTGCATTTACTTTACAGGTATGTGTGTTTCAATTACTTTACACGAGAGAGAATCGGTAATAAATCAAATTAAGCAATGTTCATTGGAGTTGGACAGGGAAATAGCTTTTGTCTGACTGGGGCACAATTTGAATTTTCTTAGAATGTCAGAGGTAGCATTATCGGACATTTGGAAAGAATCTATATATGGGTTTATTTTAGACCTATAGATCTTCAGATAGGTAAAAATGTAAATCTAGCTGCACAATAATGAAGTGTGTTAGACTTTCTTTTGGTATACTATGGCAAATCACCATGCAAAGTCTTACACTGGAACAACTATTACAAATCATAGTAATTTATTTTAAAAATACACGCTCTGTTCACTATACTTATTGAGCACTTTGTCACAAAATCATCTATCTGATCAGCTAATCACAATACTATGTATCGACAACATTTACTATTTCCGATAATATTTATCCAAATCAAGCGCGTACCATGCGTACAGAAGAAGCCAAACTCTAAGCCGGTGGACGAACAATTGATTTTTTATATTTATCATGTCATTGCAAAACATTCGGAGGAGAATTCGTTCCAATACTACGGCATACATGCCATATAGCGCATGAGACCATCACTTTGTAAGCCAAACATTTGGTGTCCGAATTATCTCAAGACATGGTAATACGAGTATATTATACAAAAATAGTATAAGCTAAATTCTTGATCAGTTGGAGAACAAGAAATAGAATAGTGTTTTTTATGGCAAAATACTTAAAGTTTGGTACACATACAGTTCTCGAAAATAAATGCATGAATCTTCAAACGAAATTTTAATTTGCGGTCAATAGGCGGAGAAGGCATGCCAAATGTGTTTTTTACGCCCACAGACAGTAGCCAGTACAACACATAAAAATATAAAATTTAATTTTGATATTTAGCGAATGTCCGTTTCCGATTAATGAAAGAAGTTGTTTTTCTCCCTACATACATAAAAAACTTGATCTTCATGTCGGCAGTACAGATATAAATTTGATGATGAACTTTTTACGATCGTCATAGAGCCTAAGATGGTTAGTATTTAAAAAAAAGTCTTCCATGGTTAACTTCCATGTTAAGGAGTTACTTGAAATTAGTTACATAAGTTACTAAACTCAACATATTATTTTCGCTTTAAAAGTACTTTGTATGTTAGATCTACAAATAAATATATTTGCGTTTACATAGCACTTAGGGCAATTAGAAATGTGAATTATATTATAAGTTAATATGCAATAGCAAAGCATTGCCGGGCACACTATATTTTATAAAAATGGTGGCAAAAATGTATAGTAATTCATCAAATGAGAAAGGCTTGGGCGATTTTGCTCAAACTTTTTTTCAGTTGTTCGATATTGCCAGGAGAAGGTTTATGTGAAAGAAAATTTTGGGAAAATCTTCCGGAAAAGTCGGAAAATTGGAAAAATCGAAAATTGCCTTTTTGTATGGAATTTGTGTGCAATTGTTACAGAATGGCTTTTCGAATAGAAAAATGGAAAATGTTTGTTGAAAAATACGGAAAATTCCGGAAAAATTAAAAAAATTTTTTTTACGAAATTTGCATATTACCGTACGATTTGATAATTTTGGACGATGTAACAGTGAAAAATTTCAGATAATTATTCCGAATGATTTCCGAATGGAAAAATAGAAAAATTCTCGGTAGAAAACTCGGAAACATTTTGCAAAAATTTTAATTTTTTTCGGCGAAATTCTACATGTTATTGTATGTTTTGATAATTTTGAATGATGTTAGTGTGAAAAATTTCAGATAATCATTCCGAAATGACTTTTCGAATGGAAAAATAGACAAATTCTTGGTGGAAAATTCGGAAAATTCCGGAAAAACGCAAAAAATTTGAATTTTTTTATCGACATAATGTTGCAATTTTCGCATGATTTGATGGTTTTGAACGATGTTTAGGTGGAAAGTTTCGGTTAAATGTTGGTTGGTAACGAGATAAATAATTTTTAGATAAAAATATATTGATATCCTATGCAATATTTATCAATTTTATCATACTTTGAGAAAATAAGTTTACGTGTGAAAAGTTAAGTTATCCAATGGGATTGCGGGCATTTAGTTCATCCACGCCAAGGTGTATACTTATATCTTAACTATCCCTTCGCTGCGTACAGTGGATGGTTTTCTGTGTGTCGCATTTCGAAAGGCTTGCCAAAATTTAAATTTCCTCGAAAACGGACTCAATACTCGCCGATGCGACCGTTTCTGCGTCAGCGAATAATGTGCTCATTTGCAGCAATCTACTGTCGACATTGGGAATGCCAACGCCAAATCGTTCGATGCAAGATGCTTTCGGTCGCGAATTTTAACGGGAGCAAGACTATAATCTAGATGAGCTGACCGGTAGAGTTCCAACAAATTTGATGCTGTTAAATGCCGAGTACAAAAACGTGTACGACTCACGATGAAACGGAAGGCATTTACTTTCTCGATGCTCCGGGTGGGACAGCCAAGAAATTTTTTTGTTTATTTCGGCAACAATTCGGTCACGATCTCAAATAACATTATAACAGCAGCGAAGTAGATGCGGAAATGCCAAATCAACATTTCGGGTGAATGCGCGATAACGAATAAACGAGCTTTGAAGTAGTTGACCGAACGATAAAGGATTTACGAGGGGATTTAACACGATTTGGTGGGGCTATAACTTTGCTCACAAAATTTAATGCTGCAGATTTACTTAAACCATGCTTGAAAACGTCGTCAATGTCATGAAGTTGTAATTGACCAAAAAATTAGTGGCTCATCCCAGAACCTCCCATCTTTTGCTGAATTCCCGATACAACTGGTGGCGCTTGGCAATGGCCAAATTCGTGTCGATGTTTCGACTGAATTGATATCGTTCTCTGCTAATTTTTGCGAGTTCACATCGTTGGAAAAACATCTCATGACATTGCACAAAATTATAAAAAACTCGATTGGATTAATTTATGGGCAGTATGTTACTAGCAGCGAAAAATAAAGGCATCGATAACTAGAATTTCAATTTAGAAAGTTAAATCGCTGGAGAACTGCATTTGTACAAATCTGTTTACAGCGTGACTGACTAGGATGAAGCGACCAACAATCCGACCGAAATTTTCAACTCCCCTAATGTGCCGTATAATTTACAGATGAAGATGGGATCGATTGTAATAATATTTCGGTATCTGAATCAACCGAAATTGTGCAACGGTACGCGGTTGTCTGTCAAGAATCTGATAAAAAAAATGTGACTTAACCGCCGATAGTGGAGAACCGCCTTCGTTGTTTGTTTTTGCGGCGGAAAACTAATCGAAAAAAATTATTTATCATACCACTCTCTACTGAGTGGGACGAGACGAAGTTCGTCGGGTCCGCTAGTTTCTTCTATAGATTTTTACTTCCAAGGCACGATTATGACATTTATGTCTGTTATGAAAAATGTCTGTTATTACTTAAACATTTGTAGCAAAATTATTTTTATGTTAAAAACTTGATTTTCAAGGCAGTTTTTATATGCATTCGCGACTTTTGTATGTTATTATTACCATTTTAACAAATTTCCTATAAAATTTTTATATTCTCAGCTATTGGCAAGACGGGAAAAAGTTAAGGCCATCAAAGCATACAACTGAGACCCTAGACATCTTAAGAAAATATAAGTTTTGTGGCTTTCTAATACTATTAAGATATGTCCGTCTATCGCTCTGGGTGAATGGTGAGGACGATAACTAGAGTAAATCTTAATCTACTCAAATGAACATTTAGGAGTGGTATAAAAATTGTTAGTCTCGGCTTTGGCTGGAAAATAGGAGAAGTAGCCACGCCCCTTTAAGTACATCCTATACAAAATAACATATTTCATTAAAAACACTATTCAGTCAATAACTTCATGTTGGTTTACTCTACGAACTATTATTATTACTTTGCAGCATATAATATATACTGTGACTAGCTGACCCGGCGAACTTCGTCCCGCCCTAATTAAACGCCTGCAGATATACTCCAGAGTGTTAATAAAACACAGATAGTTGAAATTTAAAAGTGATTCATTTGAATGGAATTGAAATCAGTAGGGAAACAGTGATAAACAATGTTTTTCGTTTTGTTTTCCGGCGCAAAACAAATAACGATGACTTACTTACTTACTTACTTAAGTGGCCCATTACAACTTAAGAACGTGGTACATAAATTAGTGGCCTGAAGTATTACAGAATTCCACACGATTCGGTCTCCTGCGTCCGTTCTCCAGTTAGTACTATCAGATGGTGGAATGTCGCATAGTGGGGTATGGGACCCCCGAAACGGCGATAAATTCAGGGAATCATCCGATCTTAACCAAATTTAGTTCAAATGATCCTCCAGCAACAAGAACGATCGGTATGAATTTCTGAAGAAATCGGTTGACATATACATATAGTCCCCATATATATAGGTTTTTACTCTCAAATTAACTGTTTTTCGCATCAAATTAAATTATTTTAAAATCAAACACAATTTTTTTCAAAATAAATTAAACTTTATTTAAAACAAATTAAACTATTTACAATGTAAATTCAATATATTTCATGTCAAATAGAATTTATTTAATTACTAATTCATTCTTTTTAATTTCAAATTCATTTTTTTTAATATCAAATTCAATTTTTTATTTTAAATTCATATTTTATTATTTATAAAATTTAGTTAATTCTTATAAATATAATTTATTTAAATACTATAAAAAAAAGCGAAATTTGTATACATATGACAGTTTTTTTTAATGCATATACTCTCCAGAGGAGGCTAGTGGCAGATTAATTTCCATGTCAACATAATATTTGTTGCAATCTGATGGTGTTACTGATTCTATGGAACGTTTAATAACTAAGTCAGTATTATTTTCTGGATCCGAAAGCAAATTCCGAGCACAGAGTTTAGTTTTTGAAAAAACGTTTTCTATGGAGTTTAGCGTAGGAGGGTATGGATGAAGAAAAACTAAAATATGACCAGACTCCATAATTGTTTCCTTCACTGCCTGCATTTTGTGTATCTAATAGAGATGGACACTCGTCACGTGATTGGCGTGAATCACGCGTAAGTCAGATGGAAATTTGCGGGCGTGAGCGTGAACGTGAGCACCAAAAAAATCTTTGAGCGTGAGTGAAAATTTCAATCACGTGAGCGTGCGTGACCGCACCCACCTGTGATATTGGATTAAGCTAATTTGTCGAAAAGTTAATCAAGGATAGATACAAAAATATTAGTATTAACTGCGGAGTTTGCAATTACTTTTTAGTGTAATATGTCATGTATGTTCATAGCTGCGATGAGAGAAACATTTCGTCCTCTAACTGTGGGAACAATGACATGTTCTGCAGTACGTGCTGCAACGGTTGCTTTTGATTATGATCTCAATTTTGTCCAATATTTCTGTAGTCAATTTGAAATGACGTCGCCCAGCACGATTTTTTGTGACAACGCACCCATCCTTCTTATAGCGATTAATAATTGACGTAGCAGGGTTTTTGTTTATACCAGCTATCTCCGCGGAGTCAACTATGCTTCTTCCCCCTTCGTAAAATTTTATCAAAATATTCTTTTTATCCAAACTTATATGATCGTATTTTCCACGTCTGATACCATGACGTTCATGTATCTTTCCTTGATGAACTTTTCGACAAATTAGCTCAATCCAATATCACATGAGCGTGGCTTATACTAGATATAGCTCAGATACACAAAACGGAGGCAGTGAAAGATAAAATAATGGAGTCTGGTCATATTTTAGTTTTTCTTTCTCCATACTCTAAATCCCATCGTTTTTCTAAAACTAAACTCTGTGCTCGGAATTTGCTTTCGGATCCAGAAAATAATACTGACTTAGTTATTAAACGTTACATAGAATCAGTAACACCATCAGATTGCAACAAATATTATGTTGACATGGAAATTAATCTGCCACTAGCCTCCTCTGGAGAGTATTTGCATTAAAAAAACTGTCATATGTATACAAATTTCGCTTTTTTTAATAGTATTTAAATAAATTATATTTATAAGAATTAAGTAAATTATATAAATAATAAAATATGAATTTAAAATAAAAAATTGAATTTGATATTAAAAAAAATGAATTTGAAATTAAAAAGAATGAATTAGTAATTAAATAAATTCTATTTGACATGAAATATATTGAATTTACATTGTAAATAGTTTAATTTGTTTTAAATAAAGATTAACTTATTTTGAAAAAAATTGTGTTTGATTTTAAAATAATTTAGTTTGATCCGAAAAACAGTTAATTTGAGAGTAAAAACCTATATATGGGCCAAAGTCAAACTATTTAAAACTCATGAAAGATACATACAACCTCCATTTTTTCAAAGTTTTAGTAGCTGAAATAATGTTATGCATAAATATGCATCGTATACACTTAAAGAAGTTAAAATATACAAAGATTTTGGCGATATTTTTATAACTTGCAACTTTTTCAGCCACTTAAAGCTACAAAATGTGGAAAAAATGTTTGAAGATTTATATTTTTTTTATGATCATCTTTAGTTTGCATATGCGTGGTTCGTCGTAGGGAAAAGAGTTCTTAGGAAATGATATAGATCACACTTAGTACTACAAATGTCTAAGATAAAAAATGGGGTACAGTCAACCAGTAAAGGTTTATGTGACGGTGTTTTGGCACTTTTTGTATTTTGGAGTTGAAAATTGTATGCCTTGATCAATGGACGGACTAAATAAGGCAGTCTGTAGTACTAAACAATACCAACTCTTTAATATATTTCAATTTGGTATCATATTTATAAAAGCTTGGAAAATTGCTCGTAAATCCTTATTTTGATTCGGGAATGTTACAAAATAATCTTTTTCATATAAAATTCGTGATATTGGCCATGGAGGGTCAGTATATTGCCTGAATTTGGACCATAACATGATCTCTTTTCTTGTGTTGCTTGACCATTCTAAAGCATTCGATACAGTGGATCATAATATTTTGTATCTTAAGTTAGAAAAATTGTTTAATTTCTCTGAAAGAGCACTTAAGTTAATAAAATCTTACTTGTCAATGAGATCGCAATCAGTGTCTTGTAAAAATCGGTTGTCTACACCACTCTACAATTTACGTGGAGTTCCACAAGGCTCTATATTGGGACCTATGCTGTACTCAATATACTGCAATGATATTCCTGAGCAGGTACAATATTGCAGAATTCACATGTATGCTGATGATGTTCAGCTTTATTTAAGTACCCATGTCAAAACAATAGCTGAGAGCGTTACACGTTTAAACAATGACTTGACAAATATTAGTAATTGGGCCAAAGCAAATGGGCTAACCCTAAACCCTTCAAAGTCAAAATGCATAGTAATTAGCAATAACCCAGCTTTTGCTCCCACCAACTTAAATATTATGCTATCGTACTCAAACATTGATATTGTTAAATCGGCTAAAAATCTGGGAGTTATTTTTAATAATAGACTACAATGAAATGATCATGTAGGAACAGCGATCGATAAAACGTATGGGGTATTGAGAAATGCTTATATCTATAAAAATTTTACGCCTCCAAATTTAAGAATGCTACCAGCCAAAAAATATCTGATTCCTAAACTTCTGTATTCATGTGAACTGTTCTGTAATTGTGGTAGAGAATCTATGTTCAGACTGCGTGTTGCGTTCAATAGTATTGTAAGGTATGTACAGGCGAAACTCTCTATAACTAACTCCTTTATAACGAAGTATTCTTTATTGCGAAGCAATTATAAGAACACTGTGTTTTCGGTCTACTTTGAGTGTATTATAATGTCCATATAACGAATTTCCCTATAGCGAATTTTCCTTATAACGAAGCATTTTTGCGACCGTAACATCAAGATTGAAGCGTTTTCAATCTCCATATAACGAATTTATTCCAGTAATTTTTCGTTATTATTTACATACATCTCTTAAAAGATTCAGATGAATACGAAGAAGAATCTGCCGATATTGTGAAGCCGTTACCCACATATGGACAACTTTCTTCATCAGTTGAAGGTTTCCGAACCTATTTGGAAATAAACACCAACGTACCAAATACTGTGTTTACTTCTCTAAATGTATTAGAAAATTATATTGAAGAAGAAAAGTGGAAAAATGTACTTCAAACCAAAATAACTGACTACTACAAATAAAAAATGGTAAAAGGAACAAAATTGTTCTTCTTCTCTTTATAGCGAAGTAAATATCCTATCATAATTAAATAATGTTATTAATATTTATAGATATATATTTTATTTTATTTGAAGTAACTTTTAATGTTAAAATTTTGATTCTTAACTAAAACAAATGTTTAATATTTTATATTTTGTTTTTTGTTATTCTCTTTTAATGTTAGTTTTAAGTTTAATTATGTATTATGATTTTGTTTATTTTGTTTTTGCAATAACATGTTACTCTCCATTATTCAATGTATAATTATATATTTAACATAACCAACCATCTGTCCAACATAAATGTCCTGTACTTAATATAAGACTATGCCTTTTGTGCAGGTAATAACAATAAATAAATAAATGAAATGAAAATGAAATATTGGTTTGTCAAGAGCCCACCGCCCACTTATCGAAAATGAAAATTTCGTCTGCAAATTTGAACCTTAAGTGTCGAGTACTATCTGTGTACCAAATTTTATCACTCTAGCTCAAAAAAATGTTTTGACGCGCCCACTTCGCCCATTTAATCAAAAATTTACAAAATATATAACCTATTACACAAGGGAACAAAATTGAACTTTTTGAGTGTTGTTTGGAATTCTATAGCAGTTTCTTATTAATTTGAGGTCGCTGATTTCAAATCAAGTCTCCATTTTTCTCCATCAGCTCGAATTTTTAAGTTACAGGTACTAATCGTATTTTTGACTTTTTTCCAAAAAATTATAGTTCAAAAAATCATAATTTTTTTTTCATAAGCCGGATTTTAAAATTTTGTTTTTTTTTTAAAGATATCGTTGTTACCTTTGAAAAAAATTAAATTTTATAATATTACAAAAAAAAAATTACTGAGTAACGGCTGTTTTATTCAAAAAAAAAAAATTACAAAAAAAATTACACATTTTAATTTTCTTCACGCTGAAAGTTAATCGGTTTGGGGCAAATTGTTATGTTTATTAGCTTTATTTTTATCATATTAAAGTAGCTTTCTAAAACATGTATGTACATAATAATCGATTGAAAATTGAATGAGTTATGCTAAGTTTGGCGGTAACAGATTTTTCGCATTTTTTTGTTTCTACCCAAAAAAAATTTAAATTTTGTATTTTTAAAAATCATGACAAATTTGCAAATTTATTTATACTTTAATTTATATAATATAGAGTTCGGTCATTTGTATGGGAGGTACCAGAAGGGGTATGGCAACGGTTTCGGTTTTGTAAGGGTTTGTCTACTTCTGCAAGATAAATAAACTGACCAAATTTAAATATCCTCCGGTAGTCTGTTTGTCAGCTATCGAAGATATATTAATTATCCAAAAATAGGTTATTTTGTATGGGAGGTACCAGAAGGGGTGGGGCTATTCCGCCCATTTACAATCCCATAAGTTCGTTTCGATAAATATTAATACTGATAAATTTTCATAACGATCCGTTAAGGTTTGCTCGAGTTACACTTTCACAAACATCTTAATAAATATTATTTTTGTATGGAAATCGCGATTTTTGTAAATTTAGTTATCTCAGTAAATTGTTGACAAAATCAAAAGTTGTCCACAGATTTCAATGAAATGAAGCTCATTTGATTCAAACTATATTAAACTAAATGTTTTAAGACCAACACTGTGATTTTTGTTGTATTATTTTTTTTTATGAATTTTTAAAAAACAATTTTTTTTTCTCTGAAACTACTAACCCAAATTAAAAACAATGTAGGCACGGATTAAAGATAATTTTGTTGACGAATTTCAGTTTTTTTTAATTGAATATGGTGAACCGTTTTCAAGTCATTTAAATATTTGTAGTGGAAGTGCCTTAGTTTTGGACATAACGGTATATCGCGAAAAGTCGAGCTGATTCAAAAAAACCAAGTGCAGATTTGGATTCAGCGTCCAAAATTACCTTTAAAACAATATTCAGTTCTTAAACAACAAATACCGTGTTCCCTTGTGTTATATTTTCAATATAGAACATTATAGAGCTAAATCTGTAAAGAAATTAAATTTTTAGAGCGTTTTATTGGAATTTTAGATATATTAAAAACGTAGGCGTATAAATAATTCTGGCCTATTACGAACATTGTAACAAAAAATTAGTCGAATCGGTCCATGAGTTCTCTAGTGATGGCCTTACCAACAAACAACCATTCATTTTTATATATAAGATAATTTCTTAGTATGTCCTGATGTTTGTATGTATGTCCTATTCTTTCCGCAACTTTCTGAAGACATCTGATGACATAGGAAGCTGCAATTTGTAATACTTAAAGTACTTTCTCTGCGCAAGATCGTAACGGAGCCAGATTTTTTATTTTCGATTTTAACTAGTATAACTAAAAAGATCTGATTAAAAAAATGTTTTTTTATAATATGGGGAACTTTGTGCCCCACTAGGCACGACTAGGTACCGTCGGATTGAGCTGAAAAATTAGGACATATACCAATTACATTACACCAAACCTCATATTTTAAGCAGCGCACACAATTAAATTTCAAAAAAATAAAAATATACCATACAAAATACGACCAGTCTAAAGTACATGTCAAAAATCTCGACCGGGTTTTGCCCGGAACTTTAGTTATGGTCCAATGTATGCCGAAAATATACTAATTTTAATAATTTTTTAAAATAATAATATACGATATTTTTGCAACATTTATTTATAATATTAATATGTTTCTAAAATCACAATTAGTTGAACTTGAATGTTGCATCTTAAAAATTGGAAATCTTGAAATGATAAACATCACCTTAAAGACGGCGAATTTCACTTTTATCAATACTCAAATAAAAACCTTTAAAAGTTTGAAGTTATATACACTGTAGGAGGAAAAGTAAACAATGAATGTATTTGGTTCTTTCACCTAGTGTTATAGAAATTTGTGTATTTTAATTAAGTATCAAAAACTTATCCGAAAACTTCATTTTAAAAACGCAATTAATCGCCGTTTTGGGTGTCTCATACCCCACAATGCGTCGTCTACCACTTGGTCCTTCCAACGAAGTTTAGGTCTCGTTCTTCAGGTTCGCCTTCAAACACCTTTCTCTCTGGAGCATTTACATCTATTATGGCAACACGTCCCAGCCATCAAAGTCGTTGGATTCAGACTCTTCTAGCTACATTGATGTCGCGGTAAAACTCATACAGCTTATGGTTCATCTGATGGCGAAACTCGCCTTCGACACAGATCCATATATTTTTCGGAGTACTTTTCTCTCGAATACTCCCAGGTTTTGTATGTCCGTTGTCGTAAGCACCCACGATTCGGCGGCATACAACAGAACGGGTAAAGTTAACACCTGGTACATTTATTTTTTAGTATCTCAAAATAAGGTGGTATTACTAAAGTGCTGCCGTAGTCCGTAAAAACATCTATTGGCGAGCACTATTTTCCGCTTAATTTCTTGGCTGACATTGTTTTTCTTGTTGACGGAAGATCCGAGGTATGTAAACTCATCTTCTATGTACCTTAAAACAATAATTTTCAACGTTGACGGTGCGTCCCCATCGAGAGGACACTTTGTTCGTCTAAATCATTATTTTTGTTTTGTCCTTGTTGACAGCTTAACACAAAAGGATGACGGTTTTCCCAAACACGAATAAGCAACGTTCAGTTGAGCGTGCGAAAAACAGGGAAACTTGAGATTAATCACACAGACTTCCAACTGTTGGTCTTGCGATTTTTTGATTGTCAAACCAAAGCCAACCGAACCGAAATTCGTGAGATAAGGACTTCCTTTCATTTGAAGTTGCCTTTAATTATCGTCGGTTGAATCACATTTTCTTGACGGAAAACCGCGTACCGTTGCACAATTGCAACTGATTCAGATTCCACAATATGATAAAGATCGATCCCACCTTCATCTGTAAATTATGCGGCGGAGTTTCAGGCGCATTGAAAATTCCGTCCGATAGTTAGTCGCTTCACCCTCGCCGTTGAATATGTGTGCAAATGCAGTTCTCCAGCTATTTGACTTTGATATATGAAATTAACTACTTCCAAAGCTCGTTTATGCGCAATCGCGCATTCATCTCAAATGTTGATCAATTTTGTTGTCGCCGAATTCTTGGTCATGGTGCACTTTGTCTTTTCAACCGTAAGAAGATTCATCTTTCGGCCAGCTCATCTCGATTATAGCCTTGCTCCCGTTGCAATTCGCAATATCATGCATCGTGGAACGAACGCAGATGTCTTCTATTAGATGTAATGCTTCAATAACAAATTCCAAGGTATTGTGCGAACTCAGTGCATAATATCGTCAGCCATCTCATCCTTATATTTGCCCCACAGAGCAGTCAGGTTCGACGGATGACATGTGACTCCGATGATCGCCAACAATCTATGAATTTGAATCGTTGACGCATCGGAAGCCCCCGAAATGCGGCGCTCTGCATACCTTCCACTGTACGCAGGGAATTGATGGATAGCAATGACCTTGGCGTGGATGAACTGTGTATAGTCTGACTAATTATTTCACGACGTTTATGTCGTCTAAAGTTTGATCGTCTTATAGGGAAATAACTCTCCCTAATCTAAATATTATTTATCTCGCTAACTTCTCCAACCAAAATTTTTCCGAAATTTTCCAACTTAGCATCATTCGAAATCATCAAATCATGCGAAAACTGCAAAACTTTGTCGATAAAAAAAATCAAATTTTATAAATTTTTCCCGAATTTTCCGAGTTTTCCACTAAGAATTTTCCATTTTCCCATTCGAAAAGACATTCAATAACAATTGCACACAAAATTTAATAGAAAAAATCAATTTTCGATTTTACAAATCTCCTGACTTTTCCCAAAATTTTCTTTTACACAAACCTTCCCCTGGCAATTACGAACAACTGTAAAAAATTTGAGCAAAATCGGAACAGCTGTTCTTAATTGATGAATTACTATACATTTTTCACACCATTTTTATATATATATATAAGATGATTCTTTGGGCAAATCGCAAAGGATGCTTCTCTGAAATTTCCTTATGAAATACGAAAATTTGTTTGGAAATTGCTGGTAAATGCTCATAGTACTCATATATTTTAAAACCTTCAATTCTCGTTATTTCCTAAAATAAGTATCCAATCGCAAAAAAAGGATTTGTGATCACATATCAATAGTTGTGATATCACTAAAATATAGTTGGAATCTAACCTTGTAATGGCTGGGTAGCTGTCGATATTTACATGGCCACTTTAAGTGTAGTTATGTCCTAAATTAAGTGTCGATCCCAAGACAGTGCTTAATTTATGATCACCACACAATAGCTGGGAAATCTGCAAGATACAGTTAGGATCTCATTTGAAAGAGATTGAGATCTCACCTTGAAATGGGTGGGAAGCCATTGATATTTATATGAATAACTTTGAGTGCCTTTATCTCCTATACATACTAAGCGTTCAATTTTAAGAAAGAGTTTAATTTGTGATGAAATCGATACCTTAATTTTAAACCATAATAAGTTCCTATGAAACTTACATGTTTTACATTTTAAGTTCAAATAACTTCTGTTTGGATGCACTGAGCATTCTGAGCTGTAATAGGTTATAAATTGAAGTAAACTGAAGTTGACTTAGCATACTATATTAAGGTATCGATATTCATATGTTTTTATATTTAATTCATGTTCAATTTAATATGTGGTTTTTTTAACAATTTCTGAAAAACCCAAAGAAACCGATTAACCCGGTTCTTTACTAAAGCTGGAGGTTGAAAACCGTATTGTTGGAAAAAGATATTTTTCAAATAAACCGGAAACCGGTTTTATGAAAAAATCTAGTATTTGGACACTATAGTTAAACCCGACTATATTGTGGGACAAATACAAGGACGAGATGGCTGACGATTTTTTGCACAGAGTACGCACAACTTCTTGAATTTAAAGACGAGATGCGCAACGAAGCGTTAGTTTCGATCGAAGACATGTGGGTGCTCATGTGTGGCTATCTGCTGTCGACATTGGCAATGCCAGCGCCAAATCATTCGATGCACGATGCATTTGATCGCGAATTGCAACAGGAAGAAGACTTTAATCGGGATGAGCTGTCCGAAATAGTCTGAACGATTGTGCAGCTCTTGATTGTCGGTCAGAAGAACTTGTACGATTCGCTGGCGAAGGTTGTTGACGATAAAACGGGAGGCAATTACTTCATCGATGCTCCCGGTGGGACAGGCAATACCATTTTTTCGTTGATTCTGGCAAAAACTCGGTCAAGTTTTATAATTACGTTGGCCGCAGCGTCTTCTGGCATTGCTGCCACATTATTGGAAGGCAGTTGAACTGCAAATTCCGCTTTGTAGCTGCTCATGAACATCCCACGACCAAAGCAAAATCGACATTTGGGATAAATACGCGATAGCGCATTAACGAGCCTTGGAAGTAGTTGAACGAACGATTTAAGAGATGATGCAGAGAGATTTGGTGGGGCTTGATATTGCTCTCCGGATAAGCCAGTCATCACGAAATCTACTACTGCCGATTTACTTAAAGTATGCTTGAAATCGTCTTCAATGTCAAGAAGTTGAAATTGACGTCGAACATGAGAGCCACATTGCAGACCTCCGATCGGCTGCTGAACTCTCGAGACAACTGCTGACGCTTAACAATGACCAAATTCCTGATGATATTTCTACTGAATTGATATCGTTCCCTTTCCCTTTGCGAGTTTACATCGTTGAAGAAAGAACTCATCACCAAAGTGTTCCCCGGTATTGCACAAAATTATAAAAATCTCGATTGTATTAATGAGCGGGCAATAC
>CAXIUB010000137.1:118052-167195 GCA_964034835.1 Muscina levida | reverse complement strand
AACTAATTTTTTCTTGATTCTTGACGAGCACTAAAAATTCTTGTAAATCAAGAAAAATCAAGACCGTCTGGCAACCCTACATACAAATGACCGAACTTACCCCCATAGTATTACAAACATATCTATTTTCTAAGTACACTGAATTCAGTCAAATTATAAGTAATTTGTACGCTTATGAAAATATGAATCAGGAGTGAATATGGACTATATCGGGTCACCCCTTCTGGTACCTCCCATACAAAATTACCTATTTTTGGAAAATTAATAATTCTCCCATAACTTCCAAACGGACATTTGAGGGGTAATGAAAATTAGTCGGTTAATTTATATTGTGATAGGAGGCGAAACCTCAGAAAACCTAACTATTTGACACACCCCTCAGGGAGTCAGGAATGAATAAGGACTGTATCGGTTCACCCCTTGTGGTACCCCCTATCAAAATTCAATTTTTTTGAAAAATTTTTATTTCTCACATAAATTCCAAACCGGCACCTATACAAGTAAGTAAAGTTTTGAACGATTTTGCACCACAAGCAGGGGAAAAAATATACATAAGTAATTTTATTTTAATTAAAAATCTATTCATTTCAATAACTCAAGACTTCAACAATATCTTATATTGGGTGATGGTATTTATCAGTCAGTTTACCTGACTGAAATTTCTGTACTGGTTTTCGTATCAAATGATATATACCCTCATCCCTAAGGGTGATGTTATAATGACAAAAAATTTAATACATTATCCTAAATGTCCAATTTTGGTGAAAAGAGAAATTAGTGAAAAGAATGCAGATGAAGTGACAAAAATTTCAACTGAAAATTCTACTCAGTTCAGTAATGTGTTAAGCTCAACGAATTCTTCCTAAGTACCAAACTCATACCAAAACCAGTACAGAAATTTCAGTCAGGTAAACTGACTGATAAATACCATCACCCAATATAAGATATTGTTCAAGTCTTGAGTTATTGAAATGAATAGATTTTTAATTAAAACAAAATTACTTATGTATATTTTTTCCCCGCTTGTGGTGCAAAATCGGCCAAATCTTTACTTATTTGTGTAGGGGGTATAGGGGCCGGTTTGGAATTTATGTGAGAAATATTAATTTTTCAAAAAATTTAATTTTGATAGGGGGTACCACAAGAGGTGAACCGATACAGTCCTTATTCATTCCTAACTCAAATTTTCATACGTACAACTTACGAATAATTTGACTGAATTCAGTGCACTTACAAAAAAGATATGTATGTAAGACTATAGGGGTGAGTTCGGTCCTTTGTGTGGGAGGTACCAGAAGGGGTGTGTCAAATAGTTAGGTTTTCTGAGGTTTCGCCTCCTATCACAATATAAATTAACCGACTAATTTTCATTACCCCTCAAATGTCCGTTTGGAAGTTATGGGAGAATTATTAATTTTCCAAAAATAGGTAATTTTGTATGGGAGGTACCAGAAAGGGTGGCCCGATATAGTCCATATTCACTCCTGATTCATATTTTCATAAGAGTACAAATTACTCATAATTTGACTGAATTCAGTGTACTTAGAAAAAAGATGTGTTTGTAATACTATGGGGGTGAGTTCGGTCATTTGTATGGGAGGTACCAGAAGGGGTGTGTCAAATAGTTAGGTTTTCTAGGGTTTTTCCTCCTATAATAACATAAAATAATCGACCAATTTTCATTACCCCCCAAGAGTCCGTTTGGAAGTTATAGGAGAAATATTATTTTCCAAAAATAGGTAATTTTGTATGGGAGGTACCAGAAAGCGTGAACTGATATAGTCCATATTCATATCTGAGTCTAATTTTCATAAGCAAACATCATACGCAAAATTTGAGTGATCTCAGTTTACTTACAAAAAAGATATGTATGTAAAACTATAAGGGTCAATTCGGTAATTTGTATGGGAGGTACCAGAAGGGGTGTGTCAAATAGTTAGGCTCTCTGAGGTTTCGCCTCCTATCACAACATTAATTTATCGACCAATGTTCATAACCCCCCAAGTGACTGTTTTGAAGTTATTGGAGAAATATATAATTTCCAAAAATAGGTCATTTTGTATGGGAGGTACCAGAAGGGGTGAACCGATATAGTCCATATTCATACCTGAGTCTAATATTTATAAGCAAACATCATACGCAAAATTTGAGTGATCTGACTTTACTTGCAAAAAAGATATGTATGTAAAACTAAAAGGGTCAATTCGGTAATTTGTATGGGAGGTACCAGAATGGATGGGGCACAGGTTTCGGTTTTCTTAGGGTTTGTCTACTTTCGCAAGATAAATAATCTGACCAAATTCAAACATCCTCCGGTTGTCCGTTTGGAAGTTATGGAAGAAATATTAATTTTCCAAAAATAGGTAATTTTGAATGGGAGGTACCAGAAGGGGTGGGGCTATTCAGCCCATTTACAATCCCATAAGTTCGTTTTGAAAAATATTGATACTTGTAAATTTTCATACCGATCCGTTAAGGTTTACTCGAGTTATCCTGCTGAGCAGCCATCCAGCCAGCCAGCCAGACAGACGGACATGGCTCATTCTTCTTAAAAAGTTCTGAAACGAATTTGGTCTTAAGATACTTGGGGTCTAACTCGTCTCCTTTAATGCGTTACACTTTTTTTCGTATCAAATGATATATACCCTCATCCCTAAGGGTGATGGTATAAAAAGTTGTGTGAAAAAAGTATTCCAATATTTTTGTCAGAAGTAGTGCTTGAAATTCTACATCGATTAGTGTAAAAAAAACCAAAGCCATGGAAACTATTTTCCGAGTTATAGCTATTTTTACATAAAATTATTTTGTCACATTTTGTTGTATACGCCACTTTTTGGGAAATATTTATTTTTTTATGGCACATACGTGAAAATAACTTGAAAACCCGCGATCATATATTTTTAATCCGAAATTATCTTCACGTATATCCACTATGCATTCTGTACAACCTGGTACTAAATTTTACCGAAATGGATTATAAAATCATAAGAATTGAAATATATATGTATCGTCACCTGAAATGTAAAAAAGCGAAACATTCATTTTCATAATTTTAGAGGAGAAGCAAAAAACTTTATAACATGAAAAGTATTCAATTTTTGGACATGAATTACGCACAGATTCGCTTAAGATCGACAATATATTAAAATATCTTTAGAAAATATTTTTTTTTAGAATATCTGAAGTTATGTGTGTTAGTCTTTTTTGATTGTTTATGCAATAAAGCCGTTATTTTTGGACCTTTGACGGGACGTGTAGAATCGCCTAGTATAACATATTCAACCAAAAAAATTATTTTTATGTTTTGGATTTAGGGTTTTTGTATTTCCATTGACAGTGTGTCGAATTGTTTATTGTTTGTTTCGGAAATTTTTTTTGATAACACTCAGCTACAGTATGGAAAAAATTAAGGAAATTGTTGGTAAAAACCCGTATCCTGTATCCACTTCAGGCAAGGGCGTAGCCAGGATCTAACGTAGGGGGGGGCAGTCGGTTTTACATTTCATGTTTATAGTATGTTTACAAAAAGAAACTAAAACTAAAGTGCCTAACGAAAAATCAATACTAATTGTTTTGACAATATTTTATTCAACAAAGATTGACTACAATTTTCTTAAACAATTTAAGGTCATCGAATCCATGTAGTACCAAAATTTCTTTTTTAATCAACTTAGTTGTTCTGTGTTTTTGGGACGTATGAAATTTTAGGCCACAATTCTTGAGCGCAATTCTTGTGTTATTTTAAACAAAACTGTGCACAGAATGAGTTTTTTTTATCCTGAATTCCTTATCTTTTTTTTAATGTGTCAAAGTCGATGAAAAAATAATTTTTACCTTTAATATATTTTTTGGGATTACGTGTCCAAAAAATTTTGAACTTCCGCAATTATTATGTTGAAAATATAAGCAAAAACTGTATTGTCCTTCACACAATTATTATCAGATTAGAACAAGTCATAATATATAACATGGAAAAGAAATGTTAAGTTTTAAGAAAGTCTTGGTGAAAGTCACTAAAATTATTTTTTGTCTATACAAAAATTATGTTTCAAACTGCAATAAAATATGTTACATGATCTGTAAAAATAAAGAAATTTGCCACTGTATTCTGGGTCGATCATACATCAAAAAAATGCTTGAATTGAAATCCTAAATGATCCTTCATTAGTCGATCTTTTCATTTCTGAAGACTGGACCAAAAATCTTTTTACTTTTTAATCGACGACAGTAAAAAAAATTGATAAATGAGATAAAATCTGTTTATTTATTATAAAAGTACACAAACAGGGATTTAATTATTATTCGTTTATTGTCTTTGATTTTTTGACATTGCTACAACATGGAGGCTTAACGTGCAGTATAATTTTACAGCATGCATAAAAGCATGGCAAAACCTCCAACTAGGAGAAATACAGAAATAAATTGTTCAGACTTCTATATCTTTTAAAATATTAAAAGTCCTTTACAAAGTAAACGAAACCTCTGATGATAAAGTGAGTATGCAGTTTTACTATACATGGTCACTAATATCACTTGTATCTAGTTTCGATCATGGGTAAGGCTCGTATCTGTACTGTTTTTCGCAGTATTGTACTGTTTTTCGACATCAAAAACTGCGTACTGCTTTTTTCCCTCAAAATACTGTTTTTCGATACATAATAGAAATAAAAACGGCGAACAGCAACATGGAATTCACCAACATGGAATGAAGTCGAAGCCGTTAAGAACAAGTTGAGCGAATACAATTTATACAATGCCAATGAAAATGCGGTAAATTTGCACACCCATTTTCGATACATCAAAAACTTTTGTACGAGCGACAAAATTATGTAATGGGGAGAAGGCAATGTTTTTTTATATTGTGGATCGGTGGGTGGAGATATTTATTCATCTCTCTAAATAACGCTGATTGCGAATTCAAAGAAATGGCCACGATCGTTGAATATATTTTATGTTTGCCAGGAACTTCAGCATCAGTGGAACGAATCTTCTCTGCAGTGAACAAAACTTGGACGTCAGACAAAACCCTATTAACATAGATGTGCAAGCATTGAAGATGATTCTGACCGTCAAATGTAATATGAAGTACAAATGCGTTGATTTCTACAATTACCTCAAAACGAAGCCGGCATTGCTTATTCAAATTGCTTCAAACGACAAATACAAAACAACCCAATAAACATTATCAACTTACTACAAATTTACTATAAGCTTACATTAGTAAACATAATGTTTGGAAAATCTTTATCGGAAGCATTGTAACTTGTTAAGTTCCAATTGTTGGATAAGCGAAAGGGATCCCTTATTGTACAATTGTATTCATGTTTGGAAAATATTTGGAAATAAAATTGATAATGCAATACATAATAAAGATGTAAGAAAGTTTGTGGTAAATTTATGTATTAATTAATATCTAATTTGGAAATAAATGAAAACATAAATATAGCACAAGCTTTTCAACTTTATAAAGTTTATTCCCAAATATGTTCCAAACATGAATACAATTGTACAATAATATTATACATTTATTAATTAAAAATTAAAATTAATTAAAATTTAATTAAAAATTAAAATTAAGTTATTATTTTAATATTTTATTCATATTTACATTATTATTTAATATATTAAAATTAAGTTTTTTTTATTTATATTATATACATATGTACATATATTAAAAATTATTATTCAATTGAGTCGCATTTCCGAAATCATGTTCTTCTGTTTATATTGAGCACGTTGTTTTTGCCTATGACCACATAGGCATTCCCTGAGCGAAATGGCCTTCATCCGAGCCATATAGCAGCACCTATTTAAAAGTTAAAAAAAATTATTTTGATATCATAAACCATACACTTTTATATGAGTTGTAATTACTCACTTTTTATGACCGCCGTAATATTGAGGCTTTGGATACTGTTTTTCAGCTGTTCCCATCCATGAATATTTTTCAGCGAATTTGTCCGTTAATGTTTACGCCAGCAGTTCTTTTTTACACGAAACACGTTAATATGTCAGCAGCAACAAACGATATTAAATGCAGAGACGAAAATAATATTGTAAATAAAAAATTTATTTTTTATGTTTTCTGACTAGCCTGAGTCGCCTGCTTAGGAGAGTTTACAAAAGCATTGTATTTTTATTTTTTTACAAATGTGTTACAAACTCCTTTTGAAAAACCTAACTAAAATTTTTGGAAAACATATATCCATTAGGCAGCTTACATCAATGTTTATTGGGCAATTGTATTTTTCTATTTTTACAAATTCTTACAAAGCGTTTGTAAATAATTTACTGAAGGTTTGGAAAAAGTAATTTTCGCCAACTAATTTGGAGAAATAAATTTAATTTTTTGGAAAACATTTATTAATAAACCGGTTTACATCAATGTTTATTGGGAACCACAAAAGCTGATTCTGATGGAAATGATTGTTTATTTTTTTTATATATTGAATAAAATATATACTGCGAAAAGTACTGTTTTTAGAAATCGATGTACTGCTTTTTTAAAAAATTTCAGTGATACGTACTGTTTTTGGTCCCAAAAAATATACGAGCGTTAATCATGGGTCATAGTTGGTGTCGCATGGTGTCATTTACTTGGTATTGGGTAAAGTATTTCAATTACGGATATTTGTTTTTACTGGTTTTCTGAAACGGGACCGGCCGTGGCATAGTGGTTAGAACACGCGACTACCATGCGGGAGATCGCAGGTTCAAACCTGGCTCCAGTCATCTTAATAAGGAAAAAAAAATAAAGAAAATTTTCTTTCATTGTCGGCTCCCCTCGAATGTTGTTTGACAGCAACTTCGCAGTATTAAGCGTCGATTCTATCGTCGTGTCTAGTAAGAGCTTCTCAAACAGTGACGTTCGCATTCGTCGATAAACAAGTAGGTGCCGTTAGTTGTGAATCTAAAAATAGAAAGCGTGTTAATTCACAACAACGCGAGAAGCTATCCCATACCTCATTCATGGGGTGCAAAGGGAAATTAAGTTAAGGTTTTCTGAAACAAACCTGATTTAAGAGTTAAGGTTTGTGTTCAAAAGTAGAAGCAGAAAATATTTGGAACAACTTTCTTAAAAACATTTTATCGGTACAACCAACCGAATAGAAGTTAATGGTTGATAAAATTGAGTCAAAATGGAAAATATAAAAAAAAATCTACCGTTTTAGTAAAAACCAAAATTTTCTTTGAAAAATTCATTGTAACTCAAAAACTAATAATTCAGTTCGATTGCTTGTGTCTGTATTACAGTAAAACCGTCAAGTCCGGTCTTGTTATTTTTACGACTACCACAGTGTAATCGACCATGTCTTAACTCAACAAAGTGCACTAAAGTAAAGCTTCACGGTCTATGTTTCGCATGCTAGGACGATCAAAATAGAAATATATTCTTTTATTGTATGTTGAAATTCGTTTGTTTTTTTAATTCCTTAACGCATTATCTGACGAATGTTGTTGTATATCCTTTTAAAAGTGCAATAAAATTAACAAAATCAATTTGCTTCCATGAAGTTTGGCTATATTAGTAAGAAGAAACATTCCCATTAAAAATGGATCACAACTTCCCAGCAAAAAATAGTATAGGAAGCCCATTCCCATATAACACAATGCAACAAATTTTTGATCCCGGCTTCTAAATAGTTGATCCTTATGTAAAATTTCACGCTGAATTCAAATCTGCTCTCAGATATGTGGAAAGTAGAACAGATTTTGAGATATGGTCCAATTTCCATTTTTAGTGTTTTGAAAAAAGGTAGGTCTACTAAAATGCCATTTTCTCTGGCAATAATTAACCGATTTAAACGTTAATAAAATTATTTCTTAAAAAAACGATAGTTGTTAAAAATCCAATCATTAATGACGAAATTATGGCACTTCAAAGTTGGATTTTTGTAAAACTTTTAATGATTTTTCAAATTTTCGCTGCCTTTAATTAAGTTTTTTTCCGTGTTTCCGTAAAAATTGCTCCGGTTTCAGACTATTACATGATAGAATAATATGTTACAAAAATTTTTTGCCCTTGGTCATCAAAATCGGATAATTTTACATTAAAATGTATTATTAAATGTCCCGGATACAGAAACTTTTGAAATTTTGTGACATAGTGTAATCACTTACTTTTCTGGTTGCCAATTTCTAAGTATGCATTACAAAACACATGCTTAAAACAAACACAAATATTAATTGTTACTCGAATAATTCCACTTTGATAGTTTTTGATAAAAATTTTCAAAGACAAAGCCGAACTCGACGGTTTCACCCTAACTTTGAGTAGTGTTTTGAGGGGATAAGCTTGCATTTTTTAAAACAACTTTGTCGAAGGTGACATATCCGAAATCCCAATTATAGCTTGTCAAAAATCTATTCAACCCCTTAAAACAATACCCAAAGTAAAAAAAAAAAAACTTAAAAAAAATTGTACGAAACCGACATTGCAGTTCGATTCCTCGTGTCCGAATTAGGTTTAAACCGTCGAGTCCGGTCTTGTCTATTTTTTCGACTACCACAGTGTTCTTTTTCACTAAATGTAATCTACAAATCCAAAGAACTAATTAATTTAGTCTCATGTCTTGTAAAAATAATCGATTAGGAAATCGAGTACGGAATCAGTTGCCTCAAAAATTCTTAATTCCACACTCTATTGCTTTTTTTAAATATTTAAAATGTATTCGTTCAATTGGCTGCATCTAAGTAGCTCATTCTGTCACTCCAATTTTCCAAGAGCTTGTAAATGAATTAAAATAATGTTTCATTTTAAAACTAACTTATATTTGGTCCGCCATCTATATCATTTGACATGAGAAAAAGTGTAACGTATTAAAAGAGACACGTTGGACCTTAAGTATCTGAAGAGCGAATTCAATTCTAGAGCCATGTCCGTCTGTCTGGGCGGCTGTACAACCCTTTTGGTACCATCAATACCAATTCATCCATATAGATTTACAAGTATATTAAATACTGTTAAAATTTTGCACAATCTTATCGCGTATTGAACGTTAACTTACTAATAAAAAAGGGCCTCGTTCTGCATATTAGTAGTCCAATACAAGAAAGTCAAAATTGGCCCAATAATTTCAAGGAGGAACTCTTAACATTTTGTGAATTCATTAGCACTTTCTAAACTGTAACCATTTCTACAGCTTTGATATATGCCTGTAAACATCTGGCCAACAGTTACCACTGCACAAGCAGGACAGTGACAATACATAAGTACTTTTACTTAAAAATCAGTTAATTTTATTGACCTCGAGTTAAAAAATATCCACTAGAATTTTGGAGAATGAATATAGGGTGAAAGTTTATATCAGTCAGTTCACCTTAGTGAAATTTCTATACTGTTTTATTTTGATTTTCATATTTTCCGGGATTTTAAAAGATTGTCCAAGCTGTAGGGGGGGGCAGCTGCCCCCCCTGCTCCTACTTGGCTACGCCCTTGACTTCAGGGCTTATAACTCAGTCAATTTTTAACCGTGTTTAGTTGCTTTAATGGTCTGGAAAGATGAAGAGACTACTGTCTTTCAAACAATGTATATATTTAAATAAATAACTTGTCATATATGTCTGTGTTTGCCTCGAAAGCGCAAACTAGTAGAATTTGAAAGTGACGTTCTTCAAAAAACTTTAATAACTTAACCACTGTATAAACAATTTTATAGGCAAATATGCGTTGTACTCGTGAACGAATGCAATTTCTAAATAAAATAATAAACATTAGGGAATCCTAATAAAATATAGGATAAAAACTTCATCAAACTTAAAAAATAGTGAAAAAATCCAACAAGTTTGCGATTTCGAGGCAAATCAGACATATATGACAAGTTATCTATATAAATATATATATTATTGCAAAGGCCGTAGTCTTTTCTTTCCAAAACCATTAAGAAATCTTACTTTGGTTAAGAATTGGCTGAGTTATAAGCCTTCAAGTGAGGAAAGTAATGAAGAGTCGGTATTTTTACCCGTAAGTCAGAATTTTTTTAGTTTAGGGAACTTTGGTATACAGGTTATTTTTGTACTCGAACTGACGTACAACATGCATTAGTTTACGTTCTAAGTTCTCATTGACTGTAGCATGGTGTAATTTATTTTTCAAAATATATCACATTTTTCTGGCACATACGTGAAGATAACTTATATAATTTGAAATTTTCATATATTTTTTATTGTATATCCACAACAATGGTTCATACGGCATCATAACGCAAAAAAATTTTCCCAAAAGTGGATATACAACAAAACAACTTCTCAATATCTCAGAAACTATAGGAGATAAGGACCTGGGGATTAGACAGATCGATAGATCTAACAAATTTATCCAAGGAAATGATCTTATCTCATTTTTTTTGATTTTGTGATATACGTGAAGATAACTTCGGAACGACGATATACCTTCATCCCTAAGGGTGATGGTATAAAAATAAGAATGAAATTCTCCAATTAAGTATGTACGAACTTTATTAGAGAATATTAAGAACGAACTTTCAACTATCAAGTAAAAAATTCTTAGAAAAAATATCAAGTAATATCTGACTCAAAGTAAGAATAAAAAATCTTAATTAAATCTCTGAGAAAAAAAATGTTTGGGAGAGAAATAACATTTTCTTACTTAGCTTAATGTTTTCTTCCCACAATTAATTCGCATTCTAAATTTAAGTTTAAAATTTTAATTTTTTGCAAAAATCGTACTTGAATTTAAGCGTGTAAATTCTCCAATTAAGTATGAAAATCTTAAGAGTTTGTGCGAATCAAGTGACGTTTGATCTTAGTTGATGCCATTTTCACACCAGTGTGTTTTGACTTCTCTTTAATTTCGTAGAGATTATAACACTTAGAGTTTGTAATGATAGTAAAAAACTAAAGCAAAATGGTACTGAGTAGATAGGTTGGCAACTATCTAATTAGCTATCCGCATATGATTTAATAAAAATCAAGCCCCATCTAGCTTAATATCATCTATAATAAAGAATTCTACACTTAAAAATCATGCCCCTTTAGGCTTAGATTAAGCATTCTATACTTAAAAATCAAGCCCCATCAGGAATGTCATCTATATTCAATAATTTTATATTTCAAAACCAGGCTAGGTTTTTCCGTTCTTGGATCAAGCACTTTGCACTGGATTTAAGAAAATCCGTACTTACAGTACTTTTGACACCGCTTGGGAATGATTTAAGTACGGAATACTTTATTTTTTTTGAGTGAAAAATTTGCCACACCTATTCTGAAACCTCTCATACATATTACCGAAATAACCCCGATAGTTATACATGTAATAATATGATCTTAAAAAGCAACACAAAAAATTTGAATACGATTGGACACTTTTTAGCCATGCCACAAAGCATTTTTATTTTTACTTAAGTGCTCTATGTAGAGAAATGAATTGTGTTTAGTTTTTATGGCACATTTTTTGTTATGTCTCCGGAATTTAAAGTCGGACCTAAGTGTTATATATCGATGACGATATCGTCCCGATGAGACCATTTTAATTTCATTCCAATCATCATCATTTCCAATGGGTGAAGCAGCGAGCCTTCCAGTTTCTTAGGTTTCACTTATAAATACAGCGTTTGGGTTTTTTATGATAATTTTGAAAAAGTTGGCTAATTGGTAAAGGGGGCGCCAGAAGAGGCGGCGCATTAAGTTATCCACAAATTGGTTATTTTGTATGGAAGTTACCAGAAGGGGTCGCGATATACCTTGCGCAAAATGTGAACGAACTCAGCGTACTTTCAACAAATTTACGTAAAACTATAAGGTTGAGGTACCAAATTCGGTTTCGGGTTTTTAAGGATTTTTCTACTATAATTAATAATAATTAAACTGACAAAATTTAAAAAACTTTAAGTAGTCCTTCTGGAAGTTTTAGAAGAAATATTAAGCAGGTAATTTTGTAAGAGATGTACCAGAAAAGGTCGTCGTATGAACTGTATAATGTTCATTCTGAAGTCAAATTTTTATAAGCGCTCATCTTACGCAAAATATGTCTGAATTCAGAGTACTTACATATAAAGGCCATGATTTAAGGATATGCAACTGGAGTGTCCCAACTCTCTACAGTGACAATAGAGAAATATACAAGTCCTTACCGGAAATGCGATCTACGAGACATGGATGCACACGACGAAAGAACTTTGACAGCTTTCACAGCTACCATGCAGATAGGCACGAATTTGGATATAAATTCATAGTCGGTTTAACCATGTAAGAGACCGATTAGCCACTATTCCCATCAAAGCGGAGACAAGAAAGCATTAAAGGAGACGAGTTGGACCCCAAGTATCTTAAGACCAAATTCGTTTCAGGACTTTTTACGACGATTAAGCTATGCCCGTCTGTCTGGCTGGCTAGATGGCTGGTGAGCAGCATAACTCGAGTAAACCTTAACGGATCGGTATACAAATTTACCAGTATTAATATTTTCTAAGACGAACTAATGGGATTGTAAATGGGCGGAATAGTCCCACCCCTTCCGTTACCTACCATACAAAATAATCTATTTTTGGATTATTAATATTTCTTTCATAACTGCCAAACAGACGACAAGCAGGCAAAAAGTAATATATGAGTAATTTTATTTTAATTAAAAACCTATTAATTTCGGTAAGTCAAGACTTAAACAACATCTTATATTGGGTGATGGTATTTATCAGTCAGTTTACCTGACTGAAATTTCTGTACTGGTTTAACCAGCTTAGTGCAGTTCTTGATTAGGCCGTCATCTGGTTCAGAATTATTTTTTTTTTAAATGTTTGTATGTGGAAAAGGCCCTTCATTTGTATGTAAGATATCCCAGGGTAAGCGTCAATATTTAATTTTCTTTCTCAAGTCAAGAACAATCGTTTAGTTCATGCAAAATTGAACTGGATAGAATGCTTTTATAGAATATCATACGATACAAAGACAGAGTATCTATTGCAGTCCGTTTTCATTACTTTGTTTGATACGCGTGTACTTTGCCCAACAATTTTATAAATGTAAAAGTGTATAGTTAGTAGGCCTTGCCAAAATGAGCCAGTTTAATTATCCGGTTATTTCATGTTTGCCTTTTAATAAAACTTTATCTGAAGAAATTAAAGGCGAAATTTAAATTTTGAAAATATGTCAAGTTGTATGTGAGGTAATGGATCAACTTAACACATATTTATTCTCCTGTTAGACATCGATAAGAGTTTGTTTTATTTCTGTTGTTGGTGCAGCAATTTCAGTCAATAATAACTATAAGAACAATCGAATTTAACATCATGACACATTGTAAAGTGAACATGAAGTTATCAAGTATCATCTAAAACAACATTTCCTCATTCACCTGCAGATATCTTTCTTTTTTTATTCCCCTGCTATGCATTTCCTAAAGCGAATTGTAAGAACTTTACGCCTTTAGTAAACATTAATGTGTAATAAATAAACAGCATACACATTCGGGATGTACAACCTGTCTATCTCACTAGATTTACAAATCTCTCAGTTACTCAGAAAGCCTTTAAGGCATCATTTAGTACTTCCTTTATCATATCAAATGCGATTTTTCTTAACATAGAGTAGATACAATAACTGTAATATGTATGAACTAAACGCTCTGGGAATAAACGGAGATTCTTTTTTTTTTGGCACACAACGCAAATGAGAATTGCAGCGGCAGATTCTGCAGGGAATGGTTGAATTAAGAATCACCTCCAGTAACAGAGCAACTAGAACATAGAACTATGTAAAATGTTCGCAAAGCATAAAAAGCTACAGTGCCTGGTAAAGGCTGTTGCTGCGAGGTGTGATACAGTTTGGAGTTAATAATTCGAAACATTTTATGGCAACGTCTCTAAAATTTGTTATGTACACAATTGTAAAATTTTTGATATATTATAAAAAAATCAACTTTGCCGATCAGAAACTTTTTTGTGCGTTTTTGTAAACATATAACTTATTATCACATCTAATTGTACAGTGTTGAGAAATACATATTTAAATACAACATTAATTTTTTTTTCTCCTAAATATTATTATGCAAAATAAACAACACATTTTTAAACCAGTATACACATTTCAATCAGGTGAACTGACTTCTAATTACCCTTAACCTATGTCTGTTGTAGAGGATATTGCTTAAATCTGACTTAATGAATTTAGCCGAGATTTAAGTTAAATTACTTATGTCTTATTTTAGTCTGCTTGAGGAGCATAAACGAATTAGTCGACGAATAAAGAGTTTATTTTAGAAAATTTTGGAAATATATTGAATTTCAGGGACAGTAATGAATGTACGAAATTAAACAGTATTTTGTGAACTTGCAACAAAGATATGCATGTAAATATATCTGGGTGAATTCTGTCATTTGTATGAGAGGTGCATAAAGTGGTGTTACTAATGATCAGGTTTTCTTTACTATTATAAGATAATAAAACTGACCAAATTGAAAAATGCTTCAGTTTAACAATTTTTCTAAAAAAAATTACTTTACTACGAATGGCTTCAGAAGGGGTCGACCAATATAGCCCATATTCATTCTGGTATAGGATTTGTAAATATGGTATCTTCCACAAAGCATGGCTTAATTCTGTGTTTTACAAAAAAAAGGATGTATGTCAATAAAAAGAGTTTTTTAGACATATGGAACTTCCGATAGGAATAATTGTAAAACTTAAGACCAAATTTTTTCTAGTATATTGATATTACTCGAATACTAAAGTAGGCGGAGTGGTACTTTTGTATGGGAGGCACCAGAAGCGCAGTGGCTAGACTTACAGTTTTTTCCCCAAAATTTTATCCTGATTTAGTTTTACTAAATACAGAATTTGGAAACGATCACGTTGGGTGTATTGGTATTACCACTCCATCTATAGCGGGCGGAATGGTACATTTGTATGGGAGGTACCAGAAGGGGCGTGGCTAGACTTCCAATTTGTTCTCCAAAACTTTATCCTCATTTAGTTTTACTATTAACAGAATTTGGGCACGATCGCGTTAGGTATTTCGATTTCTAAAGTGGGCGGAACGGTACATTTGTATGGGATGTACCAGAAGGGACGTCGCCATGTAGCCCATTTTCAATACCGTAAGTAGTTTTGGGAAAATATTAGCTTGTGCAAAGTTTCAGAATATTTGGTTTCGTGTTTCGAAAGTTATCGTGCGTATCAGCCGGACAGACAGACACACCTACATGGCTCAAATGACTTAAAAAGTCATAAATCGAATTTGGTTCAAAGAAACATAGGGTCTAAAGTGTCTCAAATAACATAAACCCTCCTACCCGTAGGATGAGGGTATAAAAACCCTCATAAAACCAATACCTCCCACACCTCCCATACAAAATTAACTTTTGTTTGGGAAAATAATATTTCTCCGACAACCAAACGGGCAGCTAGAGGACATTTACATTTGTTTAGTTTCGTTACCTTGTAATAACAAACAAACCCTCTGAAAACCGAAATCTTTGAAACTCCTTTTTAGTTTTACATACATATCTTTCTTGAAAGTACACTTTCCACTCAGTCTTATTTTGCGTAAGATGTAAGATTGTAAGAAAATTGACCCAGCAATGAATATGGACTGTACTCCTTCTGGTATCTCCCATACAAATTTACCTATCACTGGTTGGTGCGGTATACATGAGGAAGGAGTCATTTAAATCTGAAACCGGTGCCAACCTAACCTTAAATTGCGAATGCTACAGGAATATAGTTTCAACAAGATGGCGTCACATGCCATACAGCGCGTGAAACTATCAGCCAAACGTTTGGTGACTGAGTTGTCTTAAGTTATGGATCTGTGAATTAGCCACCTTGTTTATGTGATTTGACACTTTTAGACTACATTTTGTAGGGGTACGTCAAACTCTGGTATATGCTGATAAACCAGCAACGTTTGATCATTTAGATCATTTCAGAGGTCGTATGCAAGAAATAATTTGTATTATTATTTTTTTTAAACGTTAAATGCCATGAAAGTTGTAAGCTAAAAAAGCCAAAATATTGGTCATTCCATTGAATTTTATGTTTTATTTTTGAAAAATTCCTATGCATCTAACAAAACATCCCTTGTATGGATCATTTCGGCCAATTTTATGGGTGGTACCTAAAGAGGCGTTGCAAATGTTTCATGTTTTCCGAGAATTTGTCTATTACATATTATAAGATAATTAAACTTACCAAATTAAAATATCATGTAGTTTTTAGTTTGAAACTTATTAGAGAAATATTTATTTTTCCGAAAATATGTCATGTTGTATAGGAGGTACCAGAAAGGAGTGGATATATTATGCCTTACAATTATAATTATATAATTACTGGTAAATTTTAACAATGCTATTACTTTGGAAAATATTAGTACTAGTAAATTTTCATACGAATTCGTTAAGGTTTACTCGAGTTATCGTGCCCACCAGCCAGCCAGACAGACGGACATAGCTCAATCGTCTTAAAAAGAAACGAATTTGGTCTTAAGATACTTGTGGTCTAACTCATCTCTTTTAATGCGTTACACTTTTTATACCATCACCCTTAGGGATGAGGGTATATATCATTTGATACGAAAAAAAGTGTAACGCATTAAAGGAGACGAGTTAGACCCCAAGTATCTTAAGACCAAATTCGTTTCAGGACTTTTTAAGACGATTGAGCTATGTCCGTCTGTCTGGCTGGATGGCTGGTCAGCAGGATAACTTGAGTAAAACTTAACGGATCAGTATAAAAATTTACCAGTATTAATATTTTTCAAAACGAACTTATGGGATTGAAAATGGGCAGAATAGCCCCACCCCTTCTGGTACCTCCCATACAAAACTACCTATTTTTGAATAATTTATATTTCTTTCATAACTTTCAAACGGACGATCGTAGGATATTTAAATTTGGTCAGTTTATATATCTTGCAAAAGTAGACAAACACTACGAAAACCGAAACCTTTGCCATACCCCTTCTGGTACCTCACATACAAATGACCTAATTGACCCTCATAGTTTTACATACATATCTTTTTTGTAACTAAACTGAATTCACTCAAATTTTGCCTCACCCTCATAGTCCTACACACATATCTTTTTTGAAAGTACAATTAATTCAGTAAAATTTGGCGTAACTTGTACAGTTATGAAAATTTGAATCAGGAATGAATATGGATTATATCGGATCACCCCTTCTGGTACGTCCCATACAAAATTACCTATTTTTGAAAAATTAACATTTATCCCATAATTTCCAAACGGACACTTGGGGGCTAATGAAAATTGGTCAATTAATTTATCTTGTGATAGGAAGCAAAACCTTACAAAACATAACTATTTGACGTACCCCTTCTGGTACCTCCCATACAAAATACCAAACATACCCCCATAGTTTTAAATACATATATTTTTGTAAGTACAGTGAATACAGTCGAATTTTGCGTAAGTTGTACAGTTATGATAATTTGAATCAGGAATGAATATGGATTATACCGGATCACCCTCTGGTACCTCCCATACAAAATGACATTTTTTGGAAAATTAATATTTCTCCCATAATTTCTAAACCGGCACTTGGAGGATAATCAAATTTGGTAATTAATTATCTTGTAATAGGAATAATTATTGGGTGATGGTATTTATCAGTCAGTTTACCTGACTGAAATTTCTGTACTGGTTCTCGTATCAAATGATATATACCCTCATCCCTAAGGGTGATGGTATAAATATGGAGTGCACTCAAAGAGCGTCGTTATATGATTTCATGCTGAGTTAGTTTTGATAGCACAATTTAAAAAAAATGAACACCGAAAATTGTGCAATAAATCGCACATAGACAATACACATTTTCAAAGTCGAATTGTGAGATTAAAATACTATAGATACTAAACGCTCTTATGATTATCTTTTACTAAGCATACGATTGAAATCCTGCAAAAATGTCTTCTTAAAATTTTGTACTATTTATTCCAGGAATTGTTTTCGTTAAAAACAGCGCTATCAATGTTACAAATTGGTTCAGTCGCAAATGCTTCATATTTTTCTGTCTAGGAACTAAAAAATAATAAATGTCAAAATAAAGAAGAGACATTTTGTAATAAATGCGTCATGACTGCATTTTGAGCTTTCCCAATTTATTTTTCTTTCCACAAAGGGATACACTGTAATCTGCATGACTCCAGGTGTCAGCATGGCAATCATTTAAAAATGACGAGAAAACCCTCAAGGTAACAACGTTCAAAACAAAAGCATTACAAAATCCAAATGAATATTCTGCAAATACAACAAATAACTACGGAATGAACAAACAACATCGTCTACAACAAATGTGAAACAATAGAAATGAAACAACAAAACGTCAGTTACTGGCATGCTCCCATTTTTCCCTGGTATACAGGCATTTCTGATAATTTTTAACAATATGCAATTATGGGTCAAAAATATTTAATTTGTCTGGCAATTTGACATATAAAGTGACTTTTTTATACCATCACCCTTAGGGATGAGGGCATATATTATTTGATACGATCCAAAAGTTTAACACATAGAAGGAGTCAGTTTAGACCCTAGGTTTCTTTAAACTAAATTCGATTTATGACTTTTTAAGTCGTTTGAGCCATGTCCGTCTGTCTGGCTGTTTGGCTGGTACGCACGATAACTTTCGAATAACGCAACCAAATATTTTGAAATTTTGCACGAGTTAATATTTCCCTAAAACTACTTACGGTAATGCAAATGGGCTACATGGCCCGGCCCTCCTGGTACCTCCCAAACAAATACATCATTCCGTCCACTTTGGAAATCGAGTAATAATATCAATACACCCAACGGGATCGAACCCAAACTGTGCACATAGTAAAGCTATTACAGGATAAAGTTTTGGGAAACAAATTGGAAGTCTAGCCACGCCCCTTCTGGTACCTCCCATATATATGTACATTTTTAAAGTATAATATTAAATACTAAATTTTATTTTCAAAAATTTTACATTTTGAAAAAGGTTTAGTTTTGAATTATACGATGAATTGTAATACCCTGTCCACACTACGTCGAGAATTACCTAATTCGCTCTTTGAATTACTTACGCGTATTACCCTGTCCACACTACACGTACTTAATACGATTTAGCAGTTGCTTTTGTTTGCTTACTTTGTGTTTGTTGTTTACATTTGCATTTAGATTTTGAAAGGTAGTTCTAAATGAATTACATATGAGAGCGCGAATTACGAAAAATGACTTTAGTGTTGACATTAGACCGGTTCAAAAATGTATGGGAAAAATTTTGTGTCTTATTTTCTTCGGAGCGCGTCCATTTTCTGAAACTTTAAGCCCTAACGAGATAAAAAATATTTCAAGACCCCAAAAATGTTGATCCCTAGGTATTCCGAAAATAGTTTAGAGTTAATTTTAGGGCTGTTTACGACTTAAAACCTTTTGAATAATGTGTTGTCCAAACCAAACGAGATATGGATAATATTTCGATGGGATATCATTAATAATAATAACAATTAAAAAAAAAATTTGTCCGTTATTTTTGGCGGAATTTTTAATTTCGTTTTCGATTTTCGACATCAATTTTTTTTCTTATTCTGTTCTACCAATAAAAAGTTAGAATTTTTGTATTTTTGGGCGAAGATTAACCTTTCTAATGGTATATAATGTTGTACATTCTTGGGACCATAAAATAAAAAAAAAAAACAAAAAAATAAATTGTAAGAAGTTTATTTTTTGAAACGTTTTTGAATTTTTTTTCTGTGGTTATCTACAACCTGCAGCAAATATTGTCAGTTATTAATGCAACACTTCTTTCTGCTGAATCATTAATAATATTAAGCTGTGTGACATAAACCCGAGTCTTCTGTCGTGTCTTCTGACCCTTAAGTCGAGTCTTTATCGCGTCTTCTCGATTCTTCTGCAGTTCTTTCGTCAGTCTTCAGCCTAGTCTTGTACCGAGTCTTCGCTAGTTACTCACCGAGTGTTCTGTTGTGTCTGCTGACTTTAAACTCGTGTCTTTTCTATTCTTCTGAAGTGCCAAACCTGAGTCTTCTGTCGTGTTTTCTGACCCCTAATTTGAGTCTTTATCGTGTCTTCTCAATTCTTCTGAGGTGCTTTCGCAAGTCATCAGTCGAGTCTTCGCTAGTTACAAACCCGATCCTACCGTCGTGTCTTCTAACATTAAAGACAAGTCTTCATCGCGTCTTTTCGTGTTTCGTATGTCGTGTTTTCTGCCCCTATTTTGAGTCTTCATCACACAGCGTAATGTTATTAAGCAGAAAGAAATGTGGCATTAATAACACAAGGGAACAAGGTATTTGTTGTTAAAGAACTGAATATTGTTTTAAAGGTAATTTGGGACGCAGAATCCAAATCTGCACTTGGTTTTTTTCGTATCAGCTCGACTTTTCGCGATATGCCGTTATTTCCAAAACTAAGGTACTTCCACTACAAATATTTAAATAACTTGAAAACGGTTCACCATATTCAATTAAAAAAAAAGGTTAAACTCGTCAACAAAATTATCTTTAACCCGTGCCTACATTGTTTTTAATTTGGTCTAGTAGTTTCAGAGATATCGTTGTAATTTAAAAAAAAAAAACAAAAATTTTACAAAAAAAAAAAATTTTTGTTTTTTAAAAATTCATAAAAGAAAATAATGCAACAAAAATCACAATGTTGGTCTTAAAACATTTAGTTTAATATAGTTTGAATCAAATGAGCTTTATTTCATTGAAATCTGTGCACAACTTTTGATTTTGTCAACAATTTACTGAGATAACTAAATTTACAAAAATCGCGATTTCCATACAGAAATAACATTTATTATTAACGGATCGTTATGAAAATTTATCAGTATTAATATTTTTCGAAACGAACTTTTGGGATTGTAAATGGGCGGAATAGCCCCATCCCTTCTGGTACCTCCCATACAAAATTACCTATTTTTGGATAATTATATATAAATTTGGTCAGTTTATTTATCTTGCAAAAGTAGATAAACCCTAAAAAAACCGAAACCGTTGCCATACCCCTTCTGGTACCTCCCATACAAATGACCGAACTCACCCCAATAGTCTTACATACATATCTTTTTTGTTAGTACACTGAATTCAGTCAAACTATGCTTAAGTTTTACGGTTATGAAAATATGAATCAGGAATGAATTTGCACTATATCGGATCACCCCTTCTGGTACCTCCCATACAAAATGACCTATTTTTGGAAAATTAATATTTCTCCCTTAACTTCCAAATTGAAACCTGCCGATTAATTAAATTTGGTCAGTTAATTAATATTGTAATAGGAGGCAAAACTATAAATTAAAGTATAACTAAATTTGCAAATTTGTCATGATTTTTAAAAATACAAAATTTTAATTTTTTTTGGGTAGAAACAAAAAAATTCGAAAAAGGTACTTTAATATGATATTCAATAAAGCTAATAAAAAGAACAATTTGCCCCCAACCGATTAACTTTCAGCGTGAAGAAAATTAAAATGTGTAATTTTTTTTTGTAATTTTTTTTTTTTTTTTTTTGAATAAAAGAGCCTTTACTCAGTCATTTTTTTTGTGATATTAAAAAATTTGATTTTTTCAAAGGTAACAACGATATCTTTAAAAAAAAAAACAAAATTTTAAAATCCGGCTTATGAAAAAAAAATTATGATTTTTTGAACTATAATTTTTTGGAAAATAGGCGAAAATACGATTTGTACCTGTAACTTAAAAATTCGAGCTGATGGAGAAAAATGGAGATAGGATTTAAAATCAACGACCTCAAATTAGTAAAAAACAGCTATAGAATTCCAAACAACACTCAAAAAGTTCAATTTTGTTCCCTTGTGTAATTGATTTTAATAATTCAATAACATCGAATGAAGAGCAAAAAAAATATTTGCTGCAGGTTGTAGATAACCACTGAAAAAAATTCGAAAACGTTTCAAAAATAAACTTCTTACAAATAATTTTTTTGTTTTTTTTTTTTATTTTATGGTCCAAAGAATGTACAACTTTATATACCATAAAAAAGTCAATCTTCGCCCAAAAATACAAATTTTTTTTTGTTTTTGCTACAACAAAATAAGAAAAAAATTTGATGTCGAAAAACGATAATGTTCATGTGAGAGTTAAATCGCAGATTAAAATTGATATGGCTCAAACGACTTAAAAAGTCATGAATCAAATTTAGTTCAATGAAATATAGGGTCTAAAGTTACTCAGTTTATGTGTTACACTTTGGGTCTTATCAAGGATATATACCCTCCTTCCCGTAGGGTGAACAATTTTTGGATGAAGAATGTATCAAGGCTAGGTTTGCTTCTTGTTTGATATCAGTCTGCCTAGCTGACCTACACAGCCCAATATTTGCGAAAAGTACTCGTATTGCAGGAGATTGAAAATGGATCGCGATGATGCAATTTAGTCCTTATCATTCATGTTAAGTATAACAATCATTTTTAAAGAAGAAACAGTTTACTGTATACAGTAATATTGAAGGTTTACTCAATCTCGCCTACGGAATATAATGTTAATTAGGTGTTTTTTTTATCATTTTTAAAATTTTTTCCGTATCCTTTTTCAAGTTTGATTGTTGCATGCACAAACTTTGAAACAGTGTATTTTCTCGTGTTTGATCCCTAAGTAATTGCAGAAATTTTCCCATTAAATTAGATTAACATTTCATTTTGTTTTTCTTTGTTTTCCCCTTTTAAATCAACCCACTTTAAAACTTATGAAACAAAAGCCTCATTATAACAACCTCATTCATTAGAGACTAATTAGTCTTGTAATTTGGATAGTATGTAAATAATTTTTAACTAATGAATTCAACAAAAGCCTCTTCATCATATTGTGTACTACATACATATTTTATTATTTAAAATCCACCCTATTATAGTATTAGCTAAGCAACTTTGAAAGTGAAATTAAGAGACAATTAGGAACTGCTTTATTGTATTGTTGAAAAATTCTGTTTTTTTTTGGCAAATATTTTTGTAAATAAATTTTACAAAAAAGGACTCATGCTGTATTGTTAACATTGTCGTAGTTGGATACTTTACGGAAATTGTGTACTAGAACATAATGACGTAATGTTATATTGAACCCTTAAGTTTATGTATTTTAGCTTGTTGAACGACAGTGGTAATGGATCGTTAGAATTTGCTATTATCGTGCGGATTATTCTGAATTAGAACTACCATAAAATGATTTGGTAATTTGGTTGGGGACTGACAGCACTTAGAGTAATCGAAAGAAGAATAAAAAGAATTTTCTAAAGAAACTGAGGTTTGGATTAGTCATTAAATACTAAAGTTCTGTGCAACGAGTCTACAAATGCGTGTTAACTCTCTGAAAGCTCATTGATTGGACGAAAACTGATTATTTATTATTGTTTCTTAACTTTTAGTAACAAATACATCTTCTGGTATCTTTTAAGCAATGTTTCCTATTCCTATTTTATAGCGCGTAATGCAGTATGTGATAGTGGGATAATAGTCCGTCCCTATACCCATAAGTAAAAGTAACTGTTTTGAATCAAATATTACGAATTTAATTTCGAACTCTGCCACAGCATTTTTTTTTTTGATCTGCGGCGCCCTCTTTGTTGTAGACCGACATTTCTTAGTAATCGAGCCAATCGGCATTTGTTTAGTAAAATATGAAGTTCAAAATCGGGGTTAGAGATATTAGCTCATTATGACAAATATCCATTTTTAAATTAGAAAATATATAATAAATCAATGATTAACATGTCGATAACACAGTGCAACACACTATTTCGGGATGGAACCAAACCAATATCAAACAATAGCATTTTGTTCCCATACGTCATAAATTTTTTTTACAGTGGTTTGAAGTTTTATTTTTTTTTTGTCAAAAGTCAAATAAAAGAAAATGAAAAATCATGTGTAAAAATAGATTTGGGATTAGGCTTGCCAGATGGTCGGGATTAGGCGGGATTTTCCCGACTTCTCGCGAAAATCCCGAGTATTGAAGTAATTCAGGGGAAAATCCCGACTTTTTAATATTTACTACCTATACTTATGTTAGAATAATCACTACGTTTCTCTTATGCACTAGTTGTGTGCACTTTACGTGGTAGCAAAGCCAATTCTATAATAAAAATACTTTCAGCGGACGATAAAACAAGTTCTGAAAGTGAGGTGGACAGCTTTTTTACAACAGCAATTGATTATTTAAAAAAACACTACGACTTTCAAGAAATGTCAACTTTTAACAAATTGCAGCATTTAATCTTAAAAACTCACTATTGATGTGGGAGAAATTGGAATAAATTCCCAAAGTTCTACAAATATCAGATGCAGTGGGCAATGAAATGTTGTACAGAGACTACTGCAGTCTTCGTGCTCTTTATCGAGAATTTACCAAATGTGGCAAAGAAAATCACTAGAATTTGTTTAAATTGATCTCATTTTTATTTTCTTTACCGATAACTAACGGTTATTGTGTAAAAGTATTTAGTATTTTAAACAATTTATACACGAAAGATAGAAACCGAATGTCTTTTGGTCTTATAAAGGCTTAACTAATCATAAGATTAAATATTGATAAAAGCTGTCAAGAATTCCAGTCATTTTTAACAACTGACGAGGGAGTAAAACTAGTCAATTCGGTGAAAAATAACACAAAGTGGAAAAATAGTATTCGCTTATAGTGTATGTATAAGTCATATCTGAATATTGTTATGTTTGCGTTTTTTTATACCATCACCCTTAGGGATGAGGGTATATATCATTTGATACGACCCAAAAGTGTAACATATAGAAGGAGTCACTTTAGACCCTAGGTTTCTTTGAACCAAATTCGATTCATGACTTTTTAAGTCATTCGAGCCATGTCCATCTGTCTGTCTGTCTGGTGGCTGTCCGGCTGCCAATATTTTGAAATTTTGCACGAGTTATTATTTTCTCAAAACTACTTACGGTATTGCAAATGGGCTACATGGCCCCGCCCCTTCTGGTACCTCCCATACAAATACATCATTCCGCCCACTTTAGAAATAGAGTAATAATATCAATACAACCAACGGGATCGTCCCCAAATTCTGTATTTAGTAAAACTATAACAGTATAAAGTTTTGGAAAAATTTTGAAAGCCTAGCCACGCCCCTTCATGTACTTCCCATACAAATCTACCTTTCCGCCCACTATAGAGATGGTGTAATAATATCAATAAATTGAACGTGGTCGGAACCAAATTATCTTTTTAGTAAAGCTATAACAGGATAAAGTTTTGGAGAAAAAAATTGGAAGTCTATCCACGCCCCATCTGGTACCTCCCATACACATCTGGTACCACCCACTTTCGTGCCCAAATTCTGTATTTGGTAAAGTTTAAGCAGGATAAAGTTTTGGAGAAAAAATCTGGAAGTCTAGACACGCCCCTTCTGGTACCTCCCATACAAATGTACCACTCCGCCCACTTTAGAAATAAGGTAATAATATCAATACACTTGACACGATCGTGCCCAAATTCTGTATTTTGTTATGTTATAACAGGACAAAGTTTTTGAGAAAAAATTGGAAGTCTAGCGACGCCCCTTATAGTACCTCCCATACAAATGTACCTTTCCGCCCACTTTAGGGATGTAGTAATAATATCAGTACACCCAACGCAATCGTGCTCAAATTCTGTAATTAGTAAAGCTATAACAGGATAAAGTTATGGAGAATAAATCTGGAAGCCTAACCACACCCCTTCTCGTACCTCCCATACAAATGTACCACTCTGCCCACTTTCGAAATCGAGTAATAATATCAATATAATAGAAAATTATTTATTTTACTGAGGGTAAGGGTAAATGTAAGTCGGGTTGCCCGACTGAAACTTTCTAACTGGTTTTAATTACAAATCGGTTAATTTCAATAACACAAGACTTAAACAATATCTTGTATTGGGTGATGGTATTTATCAGTCAGTTTAACTGACTGAAATTTCTGTACTGGTTTTAATCCATTATAATAATGGTTGTTATCAGCATGAAACTGCAATTAGTTTTCAAGTAACATTTCTTTACAAAAAATGTGAAAACCAATATAATATAATCTTTTCGATTACCATGACAAATCCCGCTTTTTAGTCTCGGTTTTCCCGACTTTTCGAATTCGGTGCCTGGCAACCCTTTTTGGGATAGTTCATGTCTTCGGAGAACTACAATAAAATTTTCCGGGGAATATTTCCTCGGAACCTTTCAATACTGATGTCAAATACTACCGTTTGATATTGGTTTGGTTCACCCCCGAGACAATGACCCTAAAATTGTGTCATAGTGTAATAAGAGACAGTAGTTTCGCACTTTCCATATTAATGTAAAAGTAGTATAACTAAAAGTGTACAAGTGTGGTAAACATGAAGCCGTACTAACAGTACTATTTGACTTCAAAAGTCAATAAAGTTTAGTTTCACTTTGTTATTGCATCTTAAATTTTGTTGTACATTCCCGGAATGTTGGTTTTACATAGATATTCAATACATTGTCTAGACAAAATTCCTGTGTGTAATGCCATGAAGATAATATATTTTATATTGTAAAGTCAATTTTGTAATAGAGACAGAAGATGAAGGTGTTACAAACCAATGATGTGTCTGCTATTAAATGTAAAGCTATATTTATTGATCACATAAGGATTCTGTTTAAAATGTAATGTACTTCGCAAAAGTATGAACCAACTAAATGTCAGTAAAAAAAACGTTGGTTAATTTTTTGTGCAATTTAACTTACATTTCAGTACTCGGTTTTATCCATACAGCAGTATAATAGATGTCAACCCTATGTATGTTACACACTCAAACTTGGCCTACATGAATTCCACGTACAATTGCCATATACAGAAAAAAAATACAATTCCAAATTTTAATTAAAATCCAGTAAGAAAATTTCAGTCGGGAAACCCGACTTACATATACCCTCACCCTCAATAAAACAAAAAAATTTCTATTTTATTGATATTATTACTCGATTTCTAAAGTAGGCGGAGTGGTATATTTGAATGGGAGGTACGAGAAGGGATGTGTCTAGGCTTCCAGATTTATTCTCCATACCTTTATCCTGTTATAGCTTTACCAAATATAGCATTTGGATACGATCATGTCGAGTGTATTGGTATTTTTACTCCATCTCCAAAGTGGGCGTATTGGTACATTTTTATGGGAGATACCTAGACTTCCAAATTTTTTCTCCGACCTTTTTCCTGTTATAGCTTAACAAAATACAGAATTTGGACAGGATCGCGTAGAGTGTATTGATATTATTACTCCATCTCTAAAGTGGGAGTGGTACATTTGTATGAGAGGTACCAGAAGGGGCGTGTCTAGACTTCCAGATTTTTTCTCCAATAATCCAAGATTATCATCGATTACCTTCATCTGCTTTATTTAAGACAATCCCGCTTATAAACTATCTACAATGCTACGCTAAACAAAGCATTAAGTATGTTTAATGAATGCATTACTAGTTCTTACCTACGACGACTAAATTCATAATAAGCCATAAATTTATCTCAATAAATTTAGCAATTTAAAAGAAAGTTCTATGAAAGCACATTGTAAAATGTTCGTGTTTAGATGTATTCTAGACAATAATACTCCTATGAATAAGGGCAGCTGGGACAAGTAGTTCAAGTTATAATGCCCCAAAGAGTTTTCAAAATGTTAATATCTGAAACTTCATGTAATATATATATGTATACATAGGTTGGTTTTGTTTTAAACAGCGAAATTCTAATATTAATTTACCTACCTGAGTACATACACGCATAAAGTGTTATAGTTTCATATCGTTCGAATGTGTTTCAGTAATTTATTATGTGTGTCTTTCCATGTCAGTGCGGAGAAGAAATGAGGTGCATAGAAGGCCTTGGCGAAGGTAAATTATAACATAGACAGAAACAATACATACGATTTGTTATATTTTACTCAAATACCTAATACACAACGGCGACAAATAGAACCAAAATAAACTATTCATACAATAATGAAGAAATATAGTAACTAAAATGCCAGACTTTAAAGACATTACAAGATCAATCAATATGCGATATATTGTATAGTTTTCCTGCGAGTTGTCTTCTTAGTTTAGAAAAGTCCATTGCACTTTATGTCATATTTTGAATTGTTACTAAATGAGTTATGTATACATAGTGAACTTACCTCCATTTGTACATATGTGATGTAAACTTTATATTAATTAACATTGATTGTATTTTAGTCAAGCTCAAGATCAGTCTGTTTAAAATGCCAGGCAGTCTGTATAGCTATTTCTGAATTAGTCACGAATCCTCATCAGCAGACTGAGTTCAATGATTTTGAAATGTTTATCAGATTTTTTTTTTTTGGGAGCTTAGAATCGAAAAACTTCATAAGCATTCACTATGAGAATACATTCGGTATAAATTAATCAATTAAAATTAAGTTGAAAATTGGAGTTAAATTCTTACACTTTATACATTATTTTAATAAAGGGTGTCCCAACAAGAACGCAATTTTTAAATCTGGCAACATTCGAAGTGTCATTGTTTGACATTTGAACAATTCTTATTGAGCGCTACACGAATGAACAACGCATTCTCATTGTGAAATTGTTTTACCAAAATGGTGAAAGTTTTGCGGCTACAGTTCGCAAATTGCGATCAATTTGGGGTCACAATAATGCTCCAAAAGAGTAAACTGTAAAGAGATTAATGGATAAATTTGTCGAAACTGGGTCTGTTAGTGATGTAAAGACAACAACGCGCCATCGACCAGGTCGATCGACCGAAAATGTCACAGCTGTACGTGATGATGTCGCTCAAACTCCATTCATTTCAATTCGACACTGAACTCAGCAAATTGGTGTCTCTAAATCCACGTTGCAGCGAATTTTGACGAAAGATTTGCATCTTCATGCATACAAAGTTCAATTGACTCAGGAACTGAAGCCAGCTGACCACGGGCAGCGAAGGGAGTTCGTTCGTTGGAGAGACAACATGAAAATGCTGATTTTGCGCTAAAATCATCTTCAGTGACGAGGCCTATTTCCATCTTGATGGCTTCGTCAATAGGCAGAATTGCCGCATTGGGTGAGGAAAATCCTCGAGTGATTCACGAGAAGCAAATGCATCCTCAACGTGTCACTGTGTGGTGTGGTTTTTGGGCTGGAGGAATCATTGGACCTTTTTTTATGAGGCAGGTCAAGCGCAAACAATCAATGGTGTTCGGTATCGTGAAATGATAACCAGTTTGTTCTTGCCTCGAATTGAAGAAATGAATGTAGAGGGCATGTGGTTACAACAAGACGGTGCCACACGTCATACAGCCAGAGAAACAATTCAATTGCTGCATCAGTCATTTCCCGGTCGTGTTATTTCGCGTTTTGGAGATCAGAATTGGCCGCCAAGATCGTGCGATTTAACATCATTAGATTTTTTTCCTTGGGGTTTTTTGAAGTCGGTGGTTTACGCGAATAAGCCGACGACGACTCAAGCCTTAAAAGAGGAAATTGGACACTGCATTAATGAAATACCGCAGCATTTATGCGAATTGAAAATTTTATTAAAAGATCGCGTGCATGCCAGCAAAGCCGCGGCGGCCATCTGCACGATATATTGTTCCATACATAACCTTATTCTGTCTACTTTACGATATAATAAAGTTTCACGATTTTTTTTTTAAATATCTGTGTTTTATTTAAAATTTAAAAATTGCGCTCTTGTTGGGACACCCTTTATATAAAGATTAGAGTAGGTTCGTAGATGGATTGTTTTTTTCAATTGGACCCGATAGGTGGCGCTGCAATCTGTCTGTTTTTTTATGTAATCATAATTATTTAATCAGGTATTTGGATATGTGCAACAGACTATCACATATCCAAATACATAGTTGTCCAAATGGACAACTGGAGGATCTTTAAATTTGGTAAGTTTAATTATCTTGTAATTTTATTGTACACTGAATTCGGTAAAACTTTGCGTAAGTTGTACGTATATGACTTAATTTAGTGTACTTACAAAAAAGATGTGTATGTCAAACTTTGAGGGCGAATTTGGTCATATGTATGGGAGGTTTCAGAATAGTAAGGTTTTCTGAGGTTTGTTCTATCGCAAGATAAGTTGACTGACCAAATTTCATAATCTCCCAGGTGCCCGTTTGGAAGTTTTGGGAGAAAAAGTTATTAATTTATTTTTCATTTTTTATACCCTTCACCTCGCGCATGAACAGAGTGAAGGGTATATTAATTTTGTTCTTCCATTTGTAACGCCCATAAGGAGGCGTGGTAGGTATGACAATATGTGTATATAAATGATCAGCATCGAAATCTGAGTTGATTTAAAGGTGACCGTCTGTCTGTCCCCTCAATTACAGCCGCAGATTAACAGATATCGAGCTGGTATCGAGCATACAAAATCCCTCTTTTTGGGGTGTCTGTATGTTAGTCTGTATGTCAGATTACGGTAGTAATTTAAGAGCAATCAAGCTGAAATAATGTATGCAAGCTTCCCTACTCTAAGCGGAGGTTGAGTATTAAAATGAGACTGATCGGTCAAAAACTACTCTCACCTCCCATACAAAATCCCTCTTTTTGGGGGTGTCCGTATGTCAGTCCCCGCGATTACATTAGTAATTGAAGAGCAATCAAGCTGAAATATTGTATGAAAGCTTTTCTGCTCTAAGCGGAGGTTGAGTATTAAAATGAAAACGATCTGTTAAAAACTACTCTCACCTTCCATACAAACTCTCCCTTTTTTGGGTTTGTCCCTGCGATTGCAGCCGTATTTTAAGAGGTAAATACATAGCTAACATTTTGTACGCAAGATTCAATATCTAAGCGGAGGCTACTTTTTAAGACATGATCGGATTTAAACTACTCCCACATCCCACACAACTTCCCATTTTTGGGGAGTTACAAAATTCATAAAATCGAATAAAATCTATAAAAAATTACTGACAAAATGGATGTGTGAAGCTAAAAGTAACTTCCACTTCTCACCAACTCCCCTGTTTTGTGGTACAAAGTGTAATAAAATATAGTTGTAGTGCAAATAACCAGTTTTACCACCATTTTTACAAATGGTGAAGGGTATCTGAGCTTCGGCATAGCCGAAGATAACCGCCTTACTAGTTTTTGTTTCACTTAGTTTTGGGGAAAAAACTTCAGAAAACTCATGACTGTACCTTCCGGTTCGAGAGACGGAAGAGTATTGCATATAAAGGCATATGAATACTGCTATCGTTGATGACGCCAATTTGTAGTCTGTGTAGTGCAATTTAATTTTTCGGTCTAACAAAAGTATTGAAGATTAGGTTACCCCTGTTTAATACCCATAAGAATGCCTACTGCACGAAACTGCAAAATGTTCACTTCGATGCAGCCAAACATACTTAATTGGATTTTTCAAAAATATATATGTGTTCTGGGACTGGCCGTGGCATAGTGGTTAGAACACGCGACTACCATGTGGGAGATCACAGGTACAACTCCTGGCTCCAGTCATCTTAAAAAAACAATTCTTTCATTGTCGGTTCACCTCGAATGTTGTCGACAGCAACTTCGCAGTATTAGTGTCGAGTCAATCGGCATGTCTAGTAAGTAAGAGCTTCTCAAACAGTGAAGTTAGCATTCGTCGATAAACAAGTAGGTGCCGTTAGTTGTGAATCTAAAAATAGAAAGCGTGTTAATTCACAACAACGCGAGAAGCTTCCCCATACCTCATTCATGGGGTGTAAAGGGAAATTAAGTTTTCCTATTCCCTATATTCCTATCAGTAATTTAGTTTGTATAAACTTATTTGGATTTCAATAGAAAGAAAAATGTGGACACATTTCAGCACTTCTTATATTTATAATTTTCAGAAACTCAAAAATCAGGCTTTGTACATGGGCTTTTGATTTAGAATCAAATATGCTAGATAAAAGAACAAAGCTAGCGCCCTTTTAGAATGCAACATAAAAGGGTATTATTGGGCCTACTTTACGCTGCTGATAAAATATTTATATACATACGTGAATGCTTCCGCCTAACTTTCAAGTAGTTTCAACTTAGTAATAAGAACATTTCAAATGCAATTTTGCTGTCAAGTGGCAAACTTTTACGTAACTGTTAGGTAATAACTTTTGTGTTGTGCAAACAACAAGCTCAAAGGTTTCACAATATGACGATATTGTTATATAATATTAAATTTTTCGTTAACTTTGTATTCCATAGGGACACTAGAATGCATATGTTATCTACTGCGTGTAAATTGCAAATATAATGTATCTTAAATTGGCATAAATTAAAAAAGTTGTTCATGAAAATACTTACACGTTATTCTATGATAACAATAAAATTGTGACATGTGTTGGTAACATTGGATTTTCATAAACTATTCAAAATAAGTCCAGGCAAAATAGTAACCTTTAACAGACAACATCATGAAAAAGGTGTCACATTGTTTGATAAATATTAGAAAACTAGCGGACCCGGCGAACTTCGACTCTTTCCAATTTATCGCCTTCAGATAAATTTCAGAGTAATAAAACAACACAGATGGATTAAATTTCAATGTGATTCATTTGAATGGAATAGAAATCAGCAGAGAGTAGAGAGCGCAAAAACGAAGACGGTTTTCCAAACGCAAAGAGGGAAAGCACAGCTGACCGTGGGAAAAACAGGGAAATTCGAGATTAATCCCACAGACTTTCAACGATCGGCCTTGCGATTTATTAATTGTCATCACAAAAGCCAATTAAACGGGGAATTAGAATGAATGATCAGTTGAAATAATCGGAACTCCTTTACTTTGAATTTTCCCTTCGTGATCGTCGGTTGACGGAAAACCGCGTACCGTTGCACAATTTCGGTTGATTCAGATTCCGCAATATGTTTATGATCGATCCCACCTTCAGCTGTAAATTATGCGGCGAAGTTTCTGGCACATCAAGCGAGTTCAAAAATTCCGTCTGTCCCTGTTAGCATTGACCGTTTATTAACCCAATTTTGTGCAATACCGGGGAACGTTTTGGTGAGTTCTCCTTCGAATATGTGAACTCAAAAAAAATAGCAGGGAACGATATCATTTCAGTCGAAACATCAACAGGAATTGCAAGCGCCAGCAGTTGTCTCGAAAATTCAGCAGCCGATAGGAGATTCTGTAATGCGACTCTCATGTTCGTGGTCAATTTCTACTTTCATGCATGCTTTAAGTAAATCGGCAGCATTAGATTTCGTGATGACGGGAATCTCCGATGATCAATATCATAGCCCACCAAATCGTCTCAAATCACATCGTAAATCCTTAATCATTCGCTCAACTACTTCTAAAGTACGTTAACGCGCCATTGCGCATCCAAATGTTCATTTTGCATTCTCGCATCAATTTCGCTGTCGCCAAATACAAATGACCACATTGTACACATTGGCTTGTTAAACTTGAGAAGATTCGTCGACAGCTTCAAAGCGGAATTTGCAGTTCGACTGCCTTGGCAGCAAGGATGCGGCGGCCAACGCAATTTCAGATCTTGACGGAATTGTTGCTAGAATCAACGAAACGAATATCTGCCTGTCCCACCGGGAGCATCGAAAAGTAAATGCCTCTTGTTTCATCGTCAACAATCTTCATCAGCGAATCAGTTTGGACTCTATGGGACAGCTCATCTCCATTATAGTCTTGCTTCCGTTGCAATTCGCGATCGAATGTATCGTGCGTCGAAAGATTTCGCGCTGTCATTCCCAATGTCGACAGCAGATTGTCGTCGTTCAGAACTAACGCCGCGTTGCGCATCTCATCGTTAACTTCAAGAATAAATTCGAAATGTCGTAAGCCATCTCGTCCTTGTATTTGTCCCATAATGCAGTTGGAAGGATGACATGTGTCTCCGACAATTACAAACAATGTACGAATTTGATACGCTGAAGCAGAAACAGTCGCATCGGCGAGTGTTGAGTCCAAAATGGCATAAATTAAAAAGTAACAACAAGCAAAACAACCTGATTCGCCCAGCCATTCTTAATTGATGAATTATTTTATATAAATTTTTTACACAATTTTTATATATATAGATAAAATTTTCAATTTCAAAAAATTGGGCAATAAAAAAATTATACAGTGCCCCAAAAATGCAATATTGGCAAAAAAAAAAATTTATTTTAAAAATAGGCTTAGGCTTTTAATATAAATATCGGCTTAGATCCCAAGAGAACCTTAAGTATTTTTGGCAAAATAAAGTAAGTAAATCAAAACTTCGATAACTTTTTTAAATTGTTTTTGACATTAAGAAAGTTGATCAAAATTCTTTTATGGAATATTGCCCATTTTTGAAAATTTATTTTCAATTTTCAATTTCAATTTTCACGTGAATCACGGAAGCACAATCTCTAATTGAAGCATAGCCGCGAATAACGTTTTAAAAGACAAAATTAACAATTTTTAGAAAAAAAAAACGTTTTATTAAATAAAAAAAAAAAATCTTTACGGAATCACTAACAACGTTATTTGACAGACTAAAACTTTCTAAAAGCATTTTGAGAGCGATAACGTGCATTAATTCGGCTGATTAAGTACTTTAGAGGTGTGTGAGAACCATGTAAATTCGCTCTTACGATTCTTAAGGGAATCGTAAAATTCAGTTTTCTTTTATTTGAATACAGTTTTCTTTTATTTATATTCCACTAGTGGGCCCGGCAATGCTTCGCTATTGCATATTAACTTGTAATATATTTCACATTTAGGACTACAAAGTACTTTGAAAACGGTACTAAAGCTCGACAAAAATATGTTGAGTTTATTTACTTATGTAACTTATTAAAAGTAACTCCTTAACATTAAAGTTTACTAATTAAGTTTTATTGTTGTTAATGCTAATAAAAATTTAGATTAAGTTTTTTCAGTATGTAGGGCGAAAAACCACTTTCACAAATCGGAAACATACATATCTCTAAAGATCAAAATTATTTATCTGAATCCGTAGTAGCGTGAACAATCTGTATACTAACTATCTCTTTGGTCATAAAAAACATTTTTGTTATGCCTTCTCCTATTGACCGCAAATGAAAATTCCGTTTGAAGCTTCATGCCTTTAGCCATAAAAACTTCTTTTGTCATGTCTTCTTCTCACACGGATCAAGAATAATCCGGAATACTATTTTTGTATTGAACTCGTATTACCATTTTTTGGGATAATTCGGTCACCAATGTTTGCCTTAACAAAGTGATGGTCTCACGCGCTGTATGGCATGTTACACCGTCGTGTTGGAACCATTTCTCCTTCAAATAATGTGCAATGACATGATGAATAAAAAAAAACAATTGATCGCCCACTGGCTCTAGTTCTTCTACCAGTTGGATTTTATATGAATGTGGGCCAAGATCTTTCCTCAGCATTTGCAGAGACCGAGTTGCTAAGAAAGACGTAGGTTCGATAAATTCGAGTCCCCTGTCACACTAACGTCTACAGCGTCGATGGCTTCTGTTAGCTGCTCAGATGGATTATTATATGCACCCTCAACTTCACAAAGGGCTCCATAAGTTTGGCGAACAGAACGCGCATTTTGAAAATAAATTTGCAAGATTTGTAAACGTTGTTCTTGTTTAGTTTTTGCATGGTGATTTTGCAAAGTATACTAAAAGAAAGTCTATCACACTTTATTAGTATGATAGCTAGATTTACACTTATACCTATCAGAAGTTCTATATGTCAAGAAAAATACCCCATACATAGGTTATTTACAATTGTTTGCTAATGTTACCTCTGATATACTATAAGAATTTAACCATTGTAGTATAACTACTATGAATATTGATTAATTTTTCTATCTATATGACTTATTACTGATTCGCTTTCCTGAAAAGTAATTGAAAAAAAATACCTGTAAACTAAATTAAAAAAAAATCACTATTTTAGTCTGCGCATCCTCAACTGCCTAGTGTACGGACCATTATTTGATGCAGTTAAAAAGTGGGCAGCGCCTCGGCACTTTTAACTTATTTAGTTTGAAATAGCCTGATCATTAGGGCGAATCAATTAGTTCGCGTCAAAAAAACGTGTTAATCGTATATATCAGAATTGGAATGAACGAAGAATTCTTAGAAAATTTCACTAAGAAACTATATGTCTAAAATCAATTCATAGTTCGCGCTGAGAAGCATGAAGATTTCAGGTAGAGATATTTTTTTAGCAATGAACAATTATTCAGTTACTTCAGACCTATGGGCCCGGCTCTAATTTTTATTTATCTATCCAATGTTTGGAGACCAAGACGAAAATAATAGTATATTTTTGATTTTTTTTATTGGGATCCCGCCCAATATTCTTAAAAATGATTTTTAAAAATTTAATTTCTGTATGCCAACTCTCAGAGGCCATAACATTTTAACCAATACATAGATTTGATTCTGTAATACCTCATTTAGTTTGTTGTGAAGTCAGTTTTACGCAGAAGGTCTTAAAAAATATGTATCTGAAGTTTTCGGTTTGTGCTCATTTAAAAAAAAAAAAAGTCTTTATTTGAAATCTTCATGCTTTCCAACGCGAGCTAGGAATTGATTTTAGACACAAAGTTTTTTGGTGAAATTTTCTTACAATTCATCGTAGATTCCGATTTTGGTTACGATTTTTGCGAATAAAAAAATTGGCCCCCTTACTGTTCCTATCTCTAGGCGCAATATTTTATGAAATTTTGACAGTTATTACTGCATGTTTAAAAAGGGGTGTGCAATAGCCCACTTCCACCCTTACTGTAATTCATACTGCAACAACAATATATGTTACAAATCACATATTCATACCTCTGATAGTTCATGGGATATAGTCTTTTTTACTATAACTTGTATGGGCGGTGCCACGCTCCTTTATCCAATCACAACTAACTACAGCCAGTGACTAACAACAGGTCATCAGTACCACTTTTTAAAATTATCGTATAAATCAGTATATTAGAAAAGCCGTCAGAGCGATTTTTGAAAAGGGGGCGTGGCACCCCCACTTCCACCATGGCTGTAATTCATACTGCAACAACAACATATGTAACAAATCTCATCTTCATACCTCTGATAGCCCTTTTAATTTTCAAGTTGAATGGGCTGTGCCACGCCCCTTTATCCAATCACAACCAAATATAGCCTGGGACTATCAACAGGTCAACAGTACCACTTGGTAAATTTTTCGTATCAATCGATCTATTAGAAAAGCCGTTAGAGCGATTTTTGAAAAGAGGGTGTGGCACCGCCCACTTCCTCCCTGGATGTAATTAATACTTCTCCAACAACATATATACCAAATCTCATCTTCATACCTCTGATAGTTCATGAGATAGCCCTATCGATTTTCAAGTTGTATGGGCGGTGCCACGCCCCTTTATCCAATCACAACCAAATATAGCCTGAGACTATCTACAGGTCAACAGTACCTCATGGTAAAATTTTTGTATCAATCGATCCATTAGAAAAGGCGTTAGAGCGATTTTTGAAAAGGGGGCGTGGTACCGCCCACTTCCATCCTGGCTGTAATTAATACTGCTCAAACAACATATATTCCAAATCTCTACTTCATACCTCTGATATTTCATGAAATATAGCCTTTTTAATTTTCAAGTTGTATGGGCGGTGCCACGCCCCTTTATCCAATTACAACCAAATGTAGTCAGGAACTATCTACAGGGCAACAGGTTCTCATGGTAAAATTTTTGTATCAATCGGTCTATTAGAAAGGCCGTCTGAGCGATATTTGAAAAAAGGGGCGTGGCGCCGCCCACTTTTTGAAAAAATAAAACCTTTTAAACCATCCGGAAGCTATAGCGAACAAAACAAAAAAAAAATTTTGGAAATCGGTCCAGCCGTTTTCGAGTTTTAGCGAGACAACTGCACAGCAATTCATTTTTATATATAAGATTTAAATTTCATGCTGATCAAGTAAGCCAAACAGAAATTATAAGAAAACTAGCGGACCCGGCGAACTTCGTCTCGCACCAATTAAATGCCTTTAGAGAGTGGTATGATAAACAATATTTTGCGATTAGTTTACCGCCGCAAAAACGAACAACGAAGGCGGTTCTCCAAAACGTGAAAAAGCAACGTTCAGCTGACCGATTTATTTATTGTCATTGCCAAAGCCAAACGAACAGGAAATTGGAATTGGGATGTACTCTTCCTCTTCATTGAATTTGCCTTGATTAAACCACATTGTTTATCAGATTCTTGACGGACAACCGCGTACAATATGATATATTCATCTGTAAATTATGGGGCAAATTAAGGAAGTTGAAAAATTCTCTCGGAATGTTGGTCGCTTTATCCTCGTCGGTCACGCTGTAAACAGATTTGTACGAATGCAGTTCTCCAGCAATTTGACTTTCTTAAATGAAATTTCAAGCTACCGATGTCTTAATTCTTCGCTGCTAGTACTGCCCGTTAATTAATTCAATCGAAATATTTATAATTTTGTGGAATGTGATGAGTTGTTCTATGAACCTTATATGCGGAAATTTTGCCTATTGACATAGCCAAAGAGATACAAATGTGTTTCATCTGAAAACACGATCATCGGATGAGGTACTGCCGATACAGTCGTGGTAGTCATATGATTGATATTGTGTTTTATTATAAAATGACAAAGTTCAACCTTTCCAATAAAACTAGAATTTTTAAAATATTATCAGTCTCTATAGCCGATTCAAATTAAAAATTTTAAATCGCCCACCCTATAAATCAGCAACAGTAGATTTCGTGAGCACCAGTAGATTTAGTCATATTCCCACCAAATCATTTTAAATCCTTCATGATCGGTCAACTACTTCCAAAGCTCGTTTATTCACCATGTCATCATTCATTCATCATTCTCGCATCAATTTTGCTGTTACCGAATTCTTAGACATTGTGTAATTTATCTTTTCAACCGTGAGGAAATTCATCGACAGTTTCGAAGCGGAATTTGCAGTTTGACTGCTTTCCAACAATGTGGCAGCTATGCCAGAGAATGCAGCGGCCAACGTTATTTGAGATCTTATCCGAATTCTAGACAGAATCAACAAAAAAAATGTCTTGCCTGTCCCATCCGAAGCATCGAGAAAGTAAATGCATCCAGTTTCATCATCAACAACCTTCATCAGCGAATCGTACACTTTCTTGTACTCGGCATTTAACAGTGGCACATTTGTTCGAACTCTTTCGGTCAGCCCACATCTATTATAGTCTTGCTCCCGTTAAAAATCGCAATCAAACGCATCTTGCATCGAATGATGCATTCCCAATGTCGGCAGCAGATTGCGGCACATGAAAAACTCATTTTTTGAAAAAATTATAGAATTGATAAATACTGCTTAGGATATGAAAATATATTTTTTATTTAAATAATATTTATCTCGTTAAATTCTCCAATTAACATTTATCCAAAATTTTCCACCATAACATCGTTCAAAATTATCAAATCATGCGAAAACTACAAAATTTCATCGACAAAAAATCAAATTTTTTCCGTTTTTTTAAAAATTTTCCGAATTTGTCCCTAAAAATGTTCTATTTTTCGATTCAAAAAACCATTCCGTACAAAAAACCCAATTTTTTCCAATTCCCCGACTTTTCCAAAGGATTTTTCCGAAATTTTTTCCGGAATTTTCGTAGTTTTCCACCAAGAATTTTTCTCGTTTTCCATTCAAAAAGTCATTTCGGAATGATTATCCGAAATTTTTCACATTTACATCATCTAAAATTATCAAAACATAAGATGAAATGTAAAATTTTGTCAAACAAAATTCAATTTTTTCGTAATTTTTCAACCAAAATTTTAAATTTTTCCACTACGGAACAATTGCACACAAAATTTTATACAAAAATTAAATTTGCGATTTTCATCAAATCAAGCGATACAATTCAAAATTTGCAGAAAAAATCCAAACTCTTTCGAGTTTTTCACCGAGAATTTTTCAATTTTTCCATTCGGAATAATGATCTGAAATTTTTCACAGTTACATCGTCAAAAATTATCATGTCATACGATACTATGCAAAATTTAGTCAAAAAAAATAAATAAAAATTTTCGAATTTTTCCGAATTTTTCAACAAAATTTTATTATTTTTCCATTCGAAAAGCTATTCGTAACAATTGCACACAAAACTCCATACAAAAAAGCTATTTTCGATTTTTCCAATCTCCCGACTTTTCCGAAGGATTTTCACATAAACCTTCTCCTGGAAATTACGAATAATTGAAAAAAAATTTCAGCAAAATCGGCCCAGCCGTTCTCAATTGATGAATTACTATACATTACAAATGTACTTTTCCGCCCACTTTAGAGATGGAGTAGTAATATCAATAAATCCAAGGCGATCGTACCCAAATTCTTTATTTTAGTAAAGCTATAGCAGGATACAGTTTTTGAGAAAATAAACTGGAAGTCTAGCCACGCCCCATCTGGTACCCCCCATATACATCTTGTACCGCCCACTTTAGAAATCGATTAATATTATTAATAGGCCTACCGCGATCGTTCACAAATTCTGTACTTAGTAAAGTTCAAGCAGGATAAAGTTTTTGAGAAAAATCTGGAAGTCTAGACACGCCCCATCTGGTACCTCCCATACAAATGTACTACTCCGCCCACTTTAGAAATTAAGTTATAATATCAATACACTTGACACGATCGTGCCCAAATTCTGTATTTAGTAAAGCTATAACAGAATAAAGTTTTGGAGAAAAGATCTGGATGTCTAGACACGACCCTTCTGGTACCTCCCATACAAACGTACCTTTCCGCCCACTTTAGAGATGGAATAATAATATCAATACACTTGACACGATCGTGCCCAAATTCTGTATTTAGTAAAGCTATAACAGGATAAAGTTTTTGAGAAAAGATTTGGATGTCTAGACACGCCCCTTCTGGTACCTCCCATACAAATGTACCACACCGCCCACTTTAGAGATGGAGTAATAATATCAATATTCTCGACACGATCGTGCCCCAATTCTGTATTTTATTAAGTTATAACAGGATAAAGTTTTGGAGAAAAAATTGGAAGTCTAGCGGCGCCCCTTATGGGACCTCCCATACAAACGTACCTTTCCGCCCACTTCAGAGATGGAGTAATAATATCAATACATCCAACGCTATCGTGCCCAAACTCTGTATTTAGTAAAGCTATAACAGGATAAAGTTTTGGAGGATAAACCTAGAAGTCTAGGCCCTTCTTGTACCTCCCATACAAATTTACCACTCCTCCCACTTTAGAAATCGGGTAATAATATCAATATAATAGCAATTTTTTTTATTTTACTGAGGGTGATGGTATATGTAAGTCGGGTCGCCCGACTGAAACTTTCTTACTGGTTTTTTGGGGCATTTTGCATTTGGGGCATTTTTCATAGAGCCGGAAGTCTAAACTAATTTTTGATTGAAGTTTTAAACTAGAAATACAAGGTACTCCTTACATTTGTTAAAAAATTTAGAAAAATATCGTTAAGACACATAGTTATTGCGTAGTAAACAATTTGTATACTCTGACATATATTTTATACCTTGTAAGTAGGCACGGTAATCCTCATAAATATTTATGTATTGTTTAGAAGCCTTGCATACAACAAAATTACAGTAAATCATTGTTGCCGATTAAAAAAAAATATATGTAAAAAACTGCGTGTATGAAAACATTAGCAAAATGTAATACGTGGAACAAAACTTCTTCCGGATGCCATAAAACATTTCATCGTTTTAATATTGTTTGCTTTTTTCTATTATTTATCTCCGATGGATATAAATAAACTCATTAGAATTTCAACGCTTGTTTTTGATCGCCTTTTTACTACTCAACGTAAATTTCTGTTATATATTTGTTCTTTGAAATTAATTTATAATAAATGAATCAACAATATCCTCGACAGATAACATATCCGCCCAATTAACAATGACTTTTCAAAAGTTGACAGATCCTGAGAAGGGAACAACTGTTACGCTTTTTTGTTCTATTCTTGTGTCAAAAATGATTGTTTGTCCATATTAAAATGCTTGTTTGAATTATTGAGGTCGTCAAACAAGAAAGCGTAGAAAAGATGAAAAATACGCTGTTGTCAGGTGTCCTCATAATAAAAAAACACTTAGGGTTTGTCTACACTCAGAAAAAAGTGAACTAAATTGAAGTAAAATTGAACTAGAATTGAGTAAAATGAGTCTTCATATGGCGCCAAGTAACTCAGTACTCAAATTGAGTTTGCAAATTTCTTTAATATAAGTCTAAAATGCGAACTAAAACATAGTATACATTTCTTTGTTTTGAGTACAACACGACTTATTTTTGAACACATTTTGAATCAAAAGTAGTAAATTGGTATTACAAATAAGTATGCACTAGGAGAAACATGTACTAAGTTTAAGGAAATATTTACTAAAATTGAGTAAGAGTGGCCATCAATTCGGAGTCAAGTATTACGGTTACTCAGATTGAATTCATTTCATACTTGATTTCAGTAAAGTTGTTACTACATTCAAATACATTTGGAATAAAGACAAGTAAAAGTTACTGAATGTTAGTCGACATATACTATAAGCAAGTATTATGTGTCAATAAACAAGTATGCACTTACTCATTCGTAGTTTTTTTTGATACGATTTAAGTGCAAAATTTCTAAAATAAGGAGAAATGATGTTTCACTGAGTATGCACTTCTTACATTTTACTACCGATATTCAGAAAATTTCCTAAAGTCAACCACAAATTGACTTGAAATAAGTACCCGCGGCAATCATGGAAGTTTGCATCGTATTCAAAAAAAGAAAAATGTGACTAACTACAAAGCAAATTTTCTAAATTGAAGACCGCATTTTCTCTGTATTAATGCAAATTAAACTACATTTAAGTACGAGACATGTTTATGCGTATTGGAATTTAGTATAGTTGAACTTAATTGAAATCACAAACGAAGTAAAAACAAGTATGCTCTCCTAGAATTAGCGAGAATTTACTTAAATGTACAACTAATCAGATCTCAAATTGAGTCAGATTGTACTCAAATTGAGTTAACCTGTAGCCAATATGAACATAAATGTCTTACAATATAAGACTGAATGTACTATATTTGAGTTTACTGTCAACTTACAAAATAAGACTGAATGTACTATATTTGAGTTTACTGCCAACTTGGCTCAAGTTTATCTATTCTATTATGGAATATAAATGTATTATATTTAAGTTTGATCAGACTTGCTTGTATGCTTTTTACCCTGAATTGAAGTCACAAAGGGATTAAAACAAGTATGCTTTCTTGAAATTAACGAGAATATACTTAAATGTACAACCAAACGTATCTAAAATTAGGTTTGATTGTCCTCAAATTAAGTTTAATCATACCAAATATTAAGCTAAATCTCTTATATTGTAAGATGATACGCACTATATTTGAGTTCACCCTTCACTCGGCTCAAGTTTGTTTATCCTATTATGGAAACCCAATTTACCATATTTTAGTTTGTCCCAACCTATATATTTTATACCCCATCAATTGCTTCATATTAGGTAATAAATATTCAAAACGAAAGAAAGTGCTGTAAAAATAAGTAGTTTATTTGTAGACATTTTGGAACAATTCCATTAACAAAAATTGAGATATATTTTAGTTATTTCTTGTTTTAAATAGTTAAATAACAAAATAATAAGATTTTATTTAAATTATAATGAAAATATAAACAGGTCATTAAAACTATTGAAGATATATGTATAACAAAATTGGTAGTGTCGTAAACATTCTTTATTATGAAAACTTTAAAAACAGTTTTAATGATAAGATCTTTATATACATATTGTATTAAGAATTGTTACATGTAGTTATTTTCTGTAATTGGCTGATATTCCAGAAAGGTTGAAAGATTTCACATCCTCATCGTTGCGAATACCTAAGAAGCATAAAAAAGAGTTTAATTAGTTAAAAGTTAGAATAAATGAAAAAAAATTAATACAGTAGTTTCGGTTTTGTTCTAAAATTTATATTTGAAGTAGCTGGTAAACCTGATTTTGCAGTCCAATGGAAAAGATGAATGAATTACAATAAATATTTTTGAAAGTTTAAAATAATTTTACATTTAAAAATAATGTACAAAAAGTTAATTAAATGTTAAGATTAATATACAAAAACAATAATAATAATATTAAAAACAAACAAAAACAATATTCGAACCCGATTTATTTGAAACCGTAATTCTGAAATAAAATGGAAATGGGATTTCTGAAAAACTTAGTTATTTAAACAATCTAAGTAATAAAGTTATTTATAAAGTTAAATAAAGATTTACTGAAAAATAAAAAAAAATATTAACAAATTAAGTACTACAATGGTATTATTTAAATTTCGGGTTAAATTTTATACAAAAACTGTTAAAGTACTAATCATCATTTAAAACTGAAATAAAATGGAAATGGGGATTCTGAAAAAGTATGGAATTTAAACAAGATGCGTCATAAACTATGTTTTAAAATTCAGTTTAAATATATTTAAAAAAATAAAAACACATAGAAAATTCGAAATTTCGAGTTAAATTTTATACAAAAACCATAAATGTACTAATGATCTTTCTAATAACATACGTTATAAAATTCAGACAAGATATATTCAAAAGCAAAAATTTACATTAAATTAAGTAATACAAAGGTATCGTTTAAATTGCGCGTTAAATATTATACATAAATCATATAAGTAATAATCAGTATTCAAAACCGAGTTGTTTGCATACCGTAATTCTGAAATAAAATCGAAACCGGATTTCTGCAAAAAGTGAGGTATTAAAACAATATACGATTAACATACGTTATAAAATTCAGTAAATATATTTTGAAAAACAAAAAATTACATACAAATTTATTATTACAAAGCTATCGTTTACAATACGGGTTAAATGTTATACAAACTCAAATTTTTTATTTGTTTCAAATTTAAATAACTATTCAAACAAAGGCTTTGGTCTCAGAAAACAGTCTCCTTTAACATAAACAATGTGAATTGGGGGTGAATTTATCGAATCCGCGCTTAAAATGGTAAAACGTAAAGAGTTTTTATTTACTAAATAAGACTGGAAATGATTTTTAAAAGATAAAATCTCTATTTCTTCGCATAATACAAAAATTTTTTCATTTAAAACAAATATTTCATGGATTGTATACGCAATAAACCTTGGAGTATACGTGAATATTACAAATCCCTGTTTATACTGTGTCCCACATTTTTTATAAAAATTATAGCAAAGGCATTTATTTAGATCAGCTGCTGGTAAAAGTTTTTGCAATTCTGAATAAAATGGGGAACTAAATGAACCTTTCTTTTCAGAACCTAACTCAATCGCATTAATATTAAAATTTAAAACAAATTCGGCAAAACAAATACAAAACTTTATCCCCAAAGAAATCTGAATGTTTTTTCGCGACATAATATTCTTTGTATAAGACTTTAATTCCCTATGCTTCGATTCGTAACTAAAAGTCCAGAGAAATCTTAATGGCCCTGAATTTTCCAAAATTCGACAATAATGCACCAAAAAATGATGCTTGGGCTTAAGGGTATCAGAAAAGATCCTAACGTATTCTTTGTTATGGTATTCTATGTACTGTTGAAGGTTTACTAAATCCAGGCTAACTATTTCACTCAAAAGTAATATATCGACCATTTTTATTAAATTTATTAAAAACTTCCAAACTTCATTGTCTTCCTGTACTAAATCTCCTACCATCAGTGGAAAATAGTGAATAAACGTCATCATTTCCCTTCCTGACATTTTTAAATTAAAAGACTTCAAATGATGTAATTGAATTGCAGGTGATTTGTTTCCGCTTTCGGTTTCTCCATAATTAAAATGCACTTTACGAATATTTAATAATTCCAAATCAAAACATTTCTCATTGATTAATTTTGTAATTACGTGACAAATGTCATACTTTAGCACTTGATTGTATAACTTGATTGTATAACATTGTTTAAAAGGTGACTGCTCACAGTATAATACTAAAAATAAAACCAATAGTCCGGCAACACTAGAAATAAAACATCGTTACTAACACATTCACACATGTAAGGTTCCGATAAATTGTTTTGTTTGTCTCTTTTTGTTGCACAGTTGTTGAATGCTGCACATTATGATTTGATACGCTATCTCTTTTACTCACATTTTGTGTGTGCTGATGAGAACAAAGAGCTGTGTTTCTGGGAAGAAACTATATTTGAGTTCACACTGAACTAAAATTAATTACAAGTGTACTCAATTTTAGTTTGAAGCTACTCATATTTACAACTATATTCCTCAACTTGAATACCATTTTTGACAACAAAAAGCATAAGAATTTCTTACTTGAAATAAGTATTTTTTGTACAATTGTGTGTTATATTATTGCTATTTATAAACTACGATTTATTCAAAATGAACTCAGGTTTAGTTTAGTGTCTTATTTTTAAGTAAATGTTTACCTAATTTGAGTATGCATGTTTACTATATTTGATTATTTTTCGAACTACAATTGGGTAATATTCTCTTTTAATATAAGTTGAGCAGACTACAATTAAGTTTTTCGTCCCCAATTCCAGAACTCAGGTTTAGTTTAGTGTCTTATTTTCAAGTAAATGTTTACCTAATTTGAGTATGCATGTTTACTATATTTGAATATTTTTCGAACTAATATTCTCTTTTAATATAAGTTGAGCAGACTACAATTAAGTTTTTCGTCCCCAATTCTAGTTTATTTCGTATAAAAATTTCTTTTACAAATGTATTATTTTAAGGTACTTTGCTTGTCCATTTTAAGTCTACAGTAGCCTATATCTTATTAATTGCAACCTAAAATTGAGTAAAATCGTTCTCAATTTAAGTACAATATTCCTGAAGATAATCTTCCTTAATTTTAGTACACCGTAACTCAAAATTACTACATCTATACTTGAAACGATCATACATGTGTACTCTGTTCTACAACTTCTTTGAACTTAATTTTAATATCTGGAGTAAATTGAAGTACAATGCGAACTAAACTTACATTCTGCCATACAATTTCGTTTTCAACACTTTGCAAACTTAAATATTTACATGCCATACTTCAAACGAATAATATTTTCCTTAAGGCGAGTAAAATTTTACTCATATTGAAGAATACAATTTGAGTAAAATTTCGTACTTATATGAAGTATGCACTTTTTCAACGCATACTCAAATCCAGTACAACATATTCGAATTGAGTATAATTTATTCATTTTAAGTACAAATTTACTAGTTTTGAGTACATTTTGCAAACTCAAATCTAGTATGTTTTGTACTCAAATTTAGTACGGACTTTTTTCTGAGTGTACTTTTGCAGGATAAAAAATCTGACCAAATTCAAATATCCAAAATATTTTTGGGGCATATATTCATTTGTTTAGGGCAATTTTGCATTATTTTTGTGTGGTTATTTTTCATTATGAAATTTTGTCCAGAATGGGTCATAATTGCCTTTTTGGATTGGAGTCATTTTTCTTAGGGCCATTTAGCGGTCCGCCTAAGCAAGTGAAATCTATATTACTCACAAACGTTAAACGAGATTTCTGTAAAACTTATATTTTAACCTCAGCAAAATAAAGTTAAGATACCTAAGAGGTCGAAAAATGGCCTTGAATGGATTTGTCGTCATATAAAAAAAATCTGTAATATTTGTCCGAAGTCTTCAGTCACCAATATGCGAAGTCGAGCCAAAATTGGGCGAAGTCGCAGCTATGGGAGTCGAAACATCCACTTTAGGAATGTTCTACTCAGTCTACATCTGGAGTTATACATATGGGTATTTCCAGCGGAAGGACGGACGATTTCATAGTAAAAAATTGCTATATTTTTTAATTTTTGTTTTTGTTATCATATCAAGAATTTTTTTAACTTTAACAAAACAAACTATATATATCGTTGGAAAGTCTCTTCTTTCCAAATCCGCTGAGAAACTTAAAATCGGTTCATATTTACCCGAGTTATTGGCTTATAAGTGCGTAAAAGCACGAAAAACCGGTTTTTTACCCGTAACTCAAGATTTCAGGTGTATTGTGAAATTTTAAAAACAGATTCTTGTAGTGCTCAGCAGCACCTACCTGAAAAATAGTAATCATTTTCCAGGTTTGCTTTTTTTAGTCGCTCTCTGTTATCCGCAACGCGCATTTAGATTGAAGTAGCATAAAAGGTAAAAGTATTTTGAATGTGAAGTAAGTTGTTTATATAACCAAAATATGTCTTCTTTATTTCACAAAAAAGAATATACTAGCCACATAAGAAATTTCGCTAAATTTCACAAATTTTCAAAGACACCAAGTTGCTGTGGAAAATTGTGTGTGTCCGTAACGCAGTTTGCATTAGTCATAATTTTGAATACAACATTTTAAGTAAAGTTTCATTGAAAGAACATTATAGTACTGTCCAAAATCTACATTTTTTAATATGAACATAATCTTTAAAATATTTTAACTTTTCGAGAAAACTACAAAATAAAAAAAAACATGCGTCCGCAACGCCAGGAAATACCCATATGACAGAGAGAAACTTACAAATGTACATTTATATTCAAATACTAAAATTTTATTTTCTTATCGAGTCCAACGTAATTAAATTGTAGAAATAAAAAAAAATTTAAAGGACCAATAAAATTATCTTTTCGTACAATTTATTTTACTTTTTGATATAACAAAATACTTTTTGGTGCCATAAATTGTACGATATGATACAGTAAAAGTAATCTTTGATACAACAAATTTTTCTTATTTGTACGTTAAAAGAACATTTTGATACAACAAATTGTACTATCTGGTACAATAAACGTACTTTTTGGTATTGCAGAAATTTTATTTTACTTTTCTGACCAATATATTTTACATTTTGGTATAACGAAAGTATTTTTGGGTACAATACAAATACTATTTGGTACAATAAACTGTACTGTTTGGAACAATAAAACGATTTTTTGATACAAACAAATTTTGTTTTAAATCGTTGCTTGACATATGTAAGTGCAATTGTTTTACAAACTACTGTTTCGATCTAAACTCTCATATAAGTCGTACGCTTTCTAACTGATATCCCCCAACGTCTGATTAAATCTTACGATTCGAGCGATACATTCATAATTGATGGAAAATAGTTTTTCATTACTAATGACAAATATAAAATAAACCACGGAACGGAACGGAATTTTAAATTCCTTGTCTTCAGCAAGACTGATATGTTATGTGTATGCTGCCTGAGAGAATATTTAATTTGAAAA